>QFDD01001728.1:0-19004 GCA_006871305.1 Vachellia collinsii | reverse complement strand
GATTTTTTTGCTTTTATAGTTTCATAAGAATTGAGTTTAAATTTAATGACATTCAATTTTAGCTAATGTCAATGTATATAAGAACTAAAATAAAAATTTGTTGAAAGTATAGAAATAAAAACCAAAACTCATTAAAAATACATAGATTAAAATTTTTCATGACTCATCTAATATCTGTACTTCTAACAAATTTTTTTTTAGTTCATATGCTTAATAACAATAACTCAAAGCAAATCTTTATAAAACTGTAGAAATAAAAAAAATCATGATTTGAAATTGCAGTGACTGAAAGTAAATTCAATCAATTGAAAGCATCAATAACAATCTTTTTTTTGGGTACAAACCAATAACACTATTAACGTATTAGTCCAGGACGTGATTCAGAAAAGTGGGCCAAATATTTTTTTGCAGGCCCAACAACTTCCACGTAAGTCAAAAAACGCTGTCTGAGGCATTCTGAAGGGGGTAATGCATGGCCAAAAGGGCGCCGTTTTAAGCAAAACGGTGCAGCTTCTTCTTCTTCTGGTTAGATTGACCTAACCCGACCCGCTTCCTTTGCCTCAACTCGGTTCCTCTTCTTCTTCATAGCCGACGGCGACGTTGTTTAGGTGCCTTTTTTTGTTTTCGATGATGAGCCTTTTTCCCGACATAACGGGTGCGTTTTGAGGCTCTCTCTCACAAAGATTTCCAGAATCATTCAGGAACAATTTAATCATGATAAATAAGTGAGGAAAAGCGTTACGAAGCTTTCGAAAATTTGAAAGCTTTCTCCTCCGGCGAGGAGCCATTATTTCTCGTGAGCAAAGTTGCAGATAATTCATATAAAAAACATACAGATACACAACCGTCATTTGATCATTGTTCAGATTCACACACACCCACACACACACATATATATATAGGAAGCAAGGTTCACCAACTCGGACCGGTGACTGAACCGGCTAAGGCAGTGAGTTAAGGGTCAGTGGGTCAGATCGGAGTCAAACCGGGAGTCAAACCGGGAAGGAATAAAAAAAGTTAAAAATATATCTTAATATTCCAAAATTCCAAAATTGAAAATTTAAAATGTAAGTAGTAAATTGACTAAATTCACACCATCTAAAATTGAAATTTCCAAAAACTAAGTTGTAAATTTCATTTTTAACAAGGTAACAATTAGCAAACTAATCATATACCTATAAGCTTACAGCTTATCTATTATCCAACGTTATTTACAATTTCAAAATATTCATCTTAACAAAATATCAAAATACATATAGATGATAACAAAATACTTGTCATATAATCATTTAATCTATAAACTAATAATCATCAATACCAAAATTAGCATTAACATCATTTAAATCTGATGGTATTGAGACATTAGGAGGCGGAGCTGCAGGAGAAAAGCCAAAGATACTAGGAGCAACATCATCATCATCATCATCATCATTCACAGATGAGGGCCCAGCAATATGCATATTTGCATCACCTAGATAGATAAATAAGTAAAGTAAATTAAAAAGTAAAAACATAGTTATATTCATAACGTAAGAATATACTCTTAAATAGTGGAAAACATAATTATAAACCTCCATAATCCCTTGCAATTTGATGAAGTTCAACATCTGTCTCTTGTGGATTATCAAATTCAGGAGTTTGATCTTCTTCAACCACCCAACAGTCCAATTCATCAATTGATTCATAATCAATCGGATCATAGCTTTCATTCTTCTTCTTCTTCAATGTGTTCCTTTAATATAAAAAAAAAGAATATAAGCATAAGTTAATAAACTATATATTTAATAAAACTATAAAATCATTCATAAGTTAATTGTATATTACCTATACTTTAACCTCAAATTGTAATTTGTGAAAACCAAATCATTGAGCCTTTGATGCTCCAATCTATTTCTTCTTTTTGTGTGGATACGCTCAAATAAACTCCAATTCCTTTCACAGCCAGAAGAGGAAGAAGTTTGGCTAAGGATACGTATGGCAATTTGTTGCAACTCTGGAACTGAACCCCCATAATACAACCACCATTCATCTGCATAATAAAGTAAATAACATTTAGTTTATATTTAAATATGTATTGATACGTGAATTCAAATATCAAATTAAATGTACTTACGAGGAACTAATTTTTGTGCTGCCTTTTCACATGAAACCTTCTCAAATGACTCTTTACGGTCACGGTAGATACTAATTTGCTGCATCATTGTAATATAATGATCAAGGTCTTCAGGTGAGTTTGACTCAAATACATCAATCACAGACTGCATTAACCTATGCTTTCTAACAAAGTCAGGACTGTACAAGAATGCAGGATTCAACATATATGCTGCTGCATGAAGTTCATTCTTCAAATGCTTGTCCCAACGATATTGAATAATGTTTGTGTAAGGCTTGTACAATTCTTTTTTCCTTTGAAACATGTCCTTGATTGCATTCTTAGCTCTTTGCATGCCTTCATAAACATAAGGCATAGAAGGCTTGTCATCTGAATCAACAATCCTCAGCAGTCTTATTAGCGGAGACACGATCTTCACAACTTGGTAACAATCGTTCCAAAACCGATTATCTAGTACAATTGCACTGAATGTTTTCCCAGCTTCAGTGCTTGCTAATTTATGTTGAACAAAATGATTATCAATGACTAGAGCTTGTAAATCATGTTTGTGCATATATATACTATGCAAAGTGATGAATGTGGTGGCAAATCTTGTCGCACCAGGGCGCACAATTTCCTTCCAACCAGGTCTTTTCCTAAGCCAAGATAAGAAGACCATATGATTATATGCAAAGATAGTGATTTTGGATGCCTTTTTTGCAAGGTCAGACACATGAGGCATGGAAGCAATGTCTCTCAAAACAAGATTCAAACAGTGAGCTGCACAAGGTGACCAATAAATAGTTTTGTATTTCTCTCTAAGCAATCTTCCACATGCTACATAGTTAGCAGCATTGTCAATCACCACATGCACAACATTTTTTGGACCAACCCACTGTATAACTTCGCTGAACAATGAGAATAACGTGGTGGCATCTTTAACCAAATCTGAAGCATCAACGGATCTCACAAATACCATGCCATGTACAGAATAGACTAAGAAGTTAATCAATGTTCGTTGTCTCACATCAGTCCAACCATCAGCCATGAGAGTACAACCATTTTCCATCCATTTAGCTCGATGACTATCAATCAATAGTTGACATTCTTTTTTACAATCTCTTAATAAGCTAAATTTGTACTCATAATGAGTAGGAACTTTAAACCCAGGGCCAATCGCAACAGCAGCATCAATAGCTTTTTGAAATAGAGGGCAATTCAATGCATTAAATGGAATACAATTTACATAGGCCCATTTAGCAAATGTCATCTTGGCATTATATAATGCTTCTTGACTAGCCCAAGCACTCTTAATACTTGGTTGAGAACCAGGAGTTGTCCTAGGTGCAAAATAATTGTCAACCCTCCCAATGCCAGTTACTTTTCTCTTTGAAGCAATTGATTCCTCCATTTCTTTATCCTTATTGATATCTTCCTCAACATTAGGAACAGGTTTTTTCTTTGAACCCTCTATCAAAGATTCTTTCATTCTAGCACGTACATCATGAGGAACTTTTTTACATGAACTAACTTGACCACTTACACCAGCTAAATGTTGCTTCAACCTATTTATTCCACTTCCCCTGTAACTTGAAGCACATAAAAGACAGGTAAAAACATTGACTTTCCCCTCTTTTTTAACTGAAACGTATTGCCAAGCAGGGTCAGTTTTTTTCACACCTCCTGCCCCTGATACTTGTGTATCGGGTAAGCTACTAGAAGGAGGATTGCTAGCCTCAGGATTGGTGGTTGTAGGAGTAGGATTATCGGATAATTGTGTATCATGAGGAACTTGAGGATTGCTACCCTCCATCTTCTTCTCTGTACAACTACAACCAGAAAGAGACAATGATCAACTATATATAGGATTGAAAAATGACAGTGAATTATGTGTATATGAATAAGCATACGCATGGATTTATCTGGTATTTATAGAACACAGATCTGTTCCTCACAAATAAATAAATATCTAGTGAGACAAGCAAGCAAGTCCGTGCAGGACCCAAAATTTACAAGCTCTATCGTTCTAGTCACAAACTTACAATACATATATAATATATCAAGATCATAGCGTGGATGCATATACACGTAAAGTGGCTTAAGCAAACAAAATTTTCAAACAACCTAAAGCTAATAATGATCATAGTCTCAACCATGTTTATCTGCAGCCTGGGAATCTTGCTGCACTTGACGAACAAATTGTCCCTTCACTCTTGGACGCTAATAAATTCAAAAATAGGGAATGGGCTCATAAATTGAAAGACAATTGATATTATCACAGAATATAATTTTTATGTTTTGATGCACTATTCATATCACGCTGCGACTTGAATAAAAATATATTTCGTACGATTGCTCCAACCTAGTAACAAACTAAAGCTGTTCCTTGAGGAATATGTGCTATATATTATTATATACATAACCACAAAAATAATCAAACATAATAATTTTGTTCTGAGGATCCAGACAAAGATAAAGTGAACATCCTAAACAAAAATGAGGCATTTTCCTTTTGGTTCAGGAGATCTGACGAAGCAGTATGTCTCCTAGAGTTAAAAAAAATTAAAATATTGAACAAAAGCATTCAAAAATGAATAAAACCAAATAATTTAGTATCAATTACTTTTCTAAAAATTTTAATGAGAACTCCTTTTTTTTGCTTTTTAAATAAGATCCTATCTTTGTCACATTAACTAAGAAAACAAATTCTCAGAGTATGGATTACTCTGACACCAAGTTTGGCATCAACATCTTCCTTTGTGAATATCCAGAGTTTGACCATCACCCTGCTATCACTTCCTTTACCGCCTTGTCCATTTCTGAGTGCAGATTATGCTTTAATCTTAATTAGAACAAAGACCAGAACTTTCTTGACAACCTAGGCCTTGTCTGGACTCTCTTCCAAACATTCATGAAGGTCTTTGTCCTCATTAATGATTCAGGATTTCTCAATATTCATCCCAAGACTAAGAAAGTTAAAGTCCAAATGCAGATGATGATGTAGGGAATCTCTTACCTAATGAAGTCGGAAAACTATTTACTTTTACCCAGAAGAATATAATATGATTCGTTTCAAAATTTCTATGAGCAGTAAATCTTCTACAAAATTGAAACAACATTGATTTTTGAATTGCAAGATTGAAATTTTGATATGAATTGCAAGTGGTAGGCACAAACATTTTGATATGAATTTACTATTTACTTTTACACAAACATTTTTTGACAACAATAGTTGAATGTGACTCGATTTAAGCCCTACGTAGACATACATTGAGGAAGCAGAAATTATGGGTAGGCACAAAGGTACTCATTTTCAGACACACCCATCAACAATATCGTCTCTTTGTGCATTGCCAACTCTGTGATGTTAAAAAAAATTACATATAAAAATATTATCACAGAAATTGAAAGAGACAGACTCAAAACTTCATCAGTAGTTGTTAATTACATTAAAACTATAATCTGTAAAACGCTTGAAATGCTTTAAGAAGGTAAAAATTACATATATGAAGGTACCCTTGTTACAGGAAAACGCTCTCGCCACTCTCTCGTTCATTACATTAAAACCATAATCTAAAACATACCATTGACACAGCTTTTTAATCAACAACAGAGAGCAAATGCAAAAGTACCATAATGATCAACAATAACAGCTACAAAGAAAGAATGCAAAAAACAGAGCAACAACTTTTTTGAAAATAATAATATACCACATAATGATCATGGTACTGAAGCAGAGACACACGAAGCCACGAAGCAAATAGAAACTGAAAAATGCACAAACTGGAATGCCACTTATGCAAGGGTGAGGCAGAGACGAAGTTGAAGCACTAAAGCAGAAGCAGAGACCGATTGAACAAATTACAAAACTGAAAAATCGCCACCCAAACCGCGATGAGAAGAGGGCTGGAGGCTACAGTAGATGAATGGAAAAAAAGCTACAAACTGAGACCCACGCCACCAACCAAACCGTGAAACAAGACCTCACTAGAGCAAATGAGCAATCGATGATGACGAACGGCGAGAACCCGAACGGTGAAGACGATGACCCATGAGACCACCCACACTCCCTCCCACGCTATCACCCAGCAGAGAGGGAGAACAGATAAAGGAGGAGGAGCAACTAGAGAAGACACCAAGACGGAGCGTTCACCGGCGTCAACCGTGGAGAGACAGAGCTTCGCGCGCGCAAAGCCTTTTCCCTTCTCGGATCACCCACACGGCTTCTTTCCTTTGCTCTGACCACCACAGAGTTTGAAAGTTTTGATTTTTAGTTTTTAGTTTTTAATTTTTTTTTTTAAAAATTACATAGGGATGAAACGACGTCGTTTCGTCCCTTTTTTCTTAAAAAAAATAATAACCCGGGCGACTCGCCTGACTCGGCGGGTCACCCGAGTCATGGCCGGGTCACCCCGAGTCATGGCCGGGTCACCGAGTCGACCATGACTCGGGGTCAGTAGGTGACTCGGACCGCTTTTCCAGCCGAGTCGCCGAGTCACGGTCTGACTAGGCCGGGTCGGTTCGAGTCAGTGAACCATGATAGGAAGCGCACAGCAAGCACCAACACACACACACATTTATACAGATCTATACTCACATTCACAGAAAAACTACAGCAAGATCGAAATCACAAATGGAACATGAAAATTACTCTAGGTCCCAAATAAGAGAATTAAAATCAGGAAGGTTTTTAGATGTTGTCAATGGTAGCTACTTGAATTGTCAATGAGACCTTACTGATATTAATTCTCTTATTTAGAATTCTACAATAATTCTTCCAATCAAAAATCGGAAAGAAGGTGGATTGGAGGCTTGGTTCCCTCCACGAGTTCTATACAAATTCATATAAATTTCAAATGTATATTAAAGCTTTGGTGTGATAATAACTAGTATTCCAATCACCATTACTAATCCACTAGCTTCGTGATTTTCACAACCATAATAGTTCTTCTTTGAGACATGCGTTCTCATACTCCACACGCAATGAGCGTTTAAGATCAAGCAAGGATGTGGAGAATGGGTACTTCTCAAGAGCCTTTTGGGCTCCAATAAGTCTGGCTCCTAGAGATCGTTTTTGTTGTCCAATTTGCCCAAAGACCTCTTTATTCCAGATTCAGACTGCTATCACAAAATTGGAGAGATTATCATATAGATTGAGTCCCCCATCCCATTTTTGCGTAACCAAATTCTTGAAGTTTGGGTGAAGATTCCAAGGCACAAGAAAGCGAAAAGGGGTCATATGGGTCTTATCCTCTTCACCTGGTTTGATAAGTAGTGGTCTATGATCACTCTGGATCTTGGGTAAGTGCATGACTTGTATGTTGGGTTGTTGATGAACCCAATTTTTGTTCCCCACCGCTCTATCTAGACATACCATAAGGCTCCCTCTTTGCCAAGTATATTGTGGGCCAATGAATCCAAGGTCCAATAGCTCTGCATTATTGAGAAAGGATTTGAAAGCCATGCAACCAGCTTGATATCGTCGGGCTCTGCCTTTACGTTCACTAAAAGAGATTGTAGCATTAAAATCACTAGCAAGGAGCCAAGCATCATTTTTACCAATATTGAGATTGAGAAGGTCCATCCATAGGTGAGCCCGGAGCGAAGACACATGACTCCCATAGACAGCTGTGAACAAGCCTGGGTGATTACCTACATCATCACATATGGAAGTCTGAATGAATTGTTGATGATTCACTAGAATTTTTACCTGTACTTTGTTTGACTACAAAATCCAAATGCCACTCGAGAATCGTTTAGCCTCCACACTGTGAGAGTTAACATAGCCAAGCTTCTTAATAACTTTATATACCGTAATGCCTGAGATACATGGTTCCATGAGGGCAATAATGTCTGGACGATACCCCTGAAGAAGGGATTTTCGGGCTATGTGAAATTTACTAGAAGCTTCCCTTTGACAATTCCACACAAAAATGGACTTATTCATTGATAGAGATGGTAATTAGTGCTCTATCTCAGAGCGTTCGGATGCCAAATCATCCTCTATGCTAGAATTTACTGCTTCCATGAAAGCAAGGTCGTCATTTGAAGGTAGGGAGGTCTCTAAAGCCTCAGCCAGAGCCTTGGTAAGTTCCTTTGAGGGATTACCAATATCATCTTTAGGCTTAGCCTTAATTTGTTTTATTAAATACTGGGCTTCACTTTAAATCCTGTACTGGTTGTGTCAGGGGGTTTAGTGAGGACATTTTCCTGGCTTGGTTGTCTTTGACATGGGCTTTGGCCCAATTGTGATGGTAGAGCCCTCTGTCAATAGTTTTAAGGCTACGCGTTGGTCTGATAAGAGTATTACAAAGTGATTGGTAGCATCAAGAATTGTGGAGACTCGTGTTTCTTGGTACACTGTAGAGTCAAAAATAGAGTCGTTAGTGGTCTTCTTTGGCTCACTTGTCTAGAAGCTTGTGCCTTTAGTAGGTCTTAAACTATTTGGAGCCATTGACTTGACAATTTCTTCCTTCTTTTGCACCCATTTAGTTCTGACCTTAGAGCTGGGTCATGTTTCAACCTTCCTGCCTTCCCCAAACACATTCCATTCTTTATGCTTCTCTAATACATCCAAGGAAGATAGGAGATGGAACATATTACCAACACTTTCACCAAAATGGCTAATGGGCTCAGGATTCCTACTACCACCTCTACCACGCCACTTCCTTGTTGGCGCTTGCATCCACAAGTCAAAAAGGTTGGTCTTCGGGTGTCGTCACTGTATGAGCTTGACTTTCCAATGGTTGCCTCTCAGTCGTTGGTCTCACCACTGGAGTTGCTGACGGTGTCATCGATGGTTGTTGCTGGAGTTTTAGTGGGCATGTTTCCTCAAGATGACCGTAACGGCGGCAATGGAAGCAAATGGTTGGAAGCTCCTCGTATTCCACTAGCTGGGTAACACCATCAAGCTTGATCCTCAAGACTAGTGGCTTTGTTAGATTTAGTTTTACTACTAATCGAGCAAACCGTGCTTTATCAACCCCTTCAGTGTTGTAGTCTATTTTCAAGACTTGACCAATTACCTCACCAATTTCTCTAAGGGCGCTTTTATGATAATAATGGTAAGGCAAACTTGGCAAGCGAACCCATCCATAAACAAGCTATATGTCGAGATTTGACGGTGAAATAGTTTGAATCCATGGGTGAACAGTTAAATAATGGCCAAGAATAACCCACGGTCCCCCGAGCATAGCATTATGGTAGTCATGGTCATTGTCGAGCTTCACCATAAAACAACCACCCTCTAGTTTAGTCAGTTTCAGGCTACCTATAAGCTTCCACATGCTTATGATCTTTGTATACAGTGTGTCTTGACGTATGAAATGCTCGAGTATTTTGACCACTACAACATATTTCATACACTAGTGCATAAAGTCTTTGAGTCGTTGAGAGAATGTGATGGAGGGTATATGTCCTTCCATGGCAACAATAACATCCCCCTGTTCCATCGTAAGCTCTGATGGAGAGTTTACAGCATTTGGCTTTGAAGAAGAGTTATTCCCTTGCAGCTTTTCCTTGAAAGAGGGTATCGAAGGAGTGCTCTGTACAACATTCTCATCAATCCTCGTATCTTCATGGGATTTTTCGAGCTCATTGTTATTTCTTATTTTTCCCAACTCTCCGTCGACAGCAGGTTGCTTTTATCAGTCTTCATTTCTGCTTCCATAACAGTAGATGCATCACTTTTATCACGGATTTTAACCTTCTTAGTTGTTCAGTTATCTTCAGCATTTGGAGTTCGTTCATCTTTGTTGATCATTTCAACGTCTACCAGTTTTTCCATCAGCTCGACGTTCAGAGATGCTTTCTTTTTTATGATGCAGAGTATATGCTGTGACGTGAAGGGTATTCAAACCTCTCCGAGATTCTAGTTCTCACAACTATTTTCATTATACTTTGTTACATTATTGATTCATCCAGATATAGTTCAATTCATTTGTTGTTAACATATAATAAACGGAGTAATGTTTTTTTCTTGCCGCTGTGTCATTGGAATGTGACGTTGTGACCAAAGTGATTATACAAAAGGTTCAAACTCTCTATGGTTGGATGTACGATGGTTGTCCATGTGATAAGAAGCCTAAATACTTAGACAACGGTGTCCTTAACTGCATACTTAATATATTTAAATAATAATTTACAAAATCATCCAATTCATTTTAATGATCAAATCATTATAGCTCCTAATGTTGTAAGTCTATAATTTATATGCTTCCTTGGTTCTCATTTTGTCACTAGATTTACATATTAGTGACTTGGCAAGAGAAGAAGCTAGATTATTACAAATTGAACAAATGCTACTAAGAAATGGGAAGAACCTTGGTGATTACCCATCAATGTCTCAGCCTACCAGAGAGACAATAATTGGTACATAGAACCACCTCATTTTGCAGGAGTTAAACTACAATAGGGAACATGAAAAAGTTAAATGTGAATGACTAAAGCAATCTATAATGAGCGGATTCAAATATTCAATGGCATCATCTCTGCAGTTGATAGTAAGTCAGGAGGTTTTTTCTTTATCTATGGGTTCGGCAGAACTGGTTATATATAGAGTGCATTAACTATATCTATTGGATCAGTTGGTGGTATAGTATTGAATGTTGCATCGGGAGGAATAGCTACTACAATATTACCATTAGGTAGAACCTACATTAAAAATGAACTGTTAATGCATGTGCAGGATTGGTAATGTTGTCAACTTTAATGCATATGATCAGGTATCATCAAGCTTTCACCATCAAACAATATTGTAAAGATAAAATAATGATGCATTAAAAATAAGTCTCATTGTTTGTGTGTAAATAAACTAAACCGTAATTTTTATATACAAGTAGAGGCAGGTTGTTTATTTATTTTATTTCTTTGCACCAAATATATTTAACTACAGTATTTGATATTAACAGTGGGATTTTAGGGTCTCAATCTGTTACCAGGCACTAAGTATTTTGACTTTGGCCAATATTTTGGGTTGGAGAACTACAATTCATTATGTTATATTAGTAAGGATGTTTCTCCGATCAATCATAAAAGATGCTATGAAATATTACATTGAAAGGAACCATGCAACACATGAGGTTGAAAGTGTTGTTTTTTTTCCCTCAATCTGACTTGAAAAAAAGTGATGCCACATGGGCATGCCAAATCAGCAAAATGGGGTTAACTAACCTTTATCTATTTAGACTATTAATTTGGGGGGTCAATATGCTATGAAATAAAACTTCCAGGGTAAATATGAATCAATTAAAACTTCTAGGTGCTAAGTGCACCTAAAGAAAACTTTTGAGGCAAAAATGAACCTTAACCCTCTTTTGTTGCTAGGCACAAATATCCTCCTATTGGAGGTAATCCTATTCAAAATGAGATTTGGTTTCATACCAAATATATTGTTTTTACTTTCTTTGTTGTAGTATTAAATTGTTCACATCAAAATTTAGCAATTTAAATTAGATAAACTATTTTTTCTTATAATAATCCAACACTTTGATAGTAATGATATAAAAACTCAAATTTAATTCATTCAATTTTGATCTAATGGTTATGAATAGAGAAAATGGGAGAAGAGGAAGAGAAGGGAAAAGGAGAGGTTCTTTTTCGTTTGAGGCACTGTCGGATACTGAATATGGATACCTCTCCGAACGAGTATCTACAGTGTTTTTCCCCCTAAAGCACATATATCTTCCTATTGAAAGGTAATCCTGTTTGAGGCAATATCGAGCAGTAAATGTGGGCACTTCTTCTAATAAGGATTCAAATTTTGGTTTGTCACGTTGTGAGGGGCTAACCCCTTCGGCTAGAGCTACCACGGTGGTATCAATGGTGTTTTATAATTGATCACTGTTGTTATTTTTGTTGGTGGGTTCGTAGTTAGACTATGTTGTGTTGGGCTTTCAAAATATCCTAAGCCCACTTATTGTGAAACTAATACGTTTCAAAATTTGTTAAATGAGCCAGAGACTTGGTAACCATATGGGATTTACTTATATTTTGTAAATTATTATATATATATATATATTTTATTATTTTATTAAAACATGAAAATGACACAATTTGATAGATATTTATCTTAGGTGACGAAGATGAAGTTGGTGAGGTTGCTGAGTAAGCTCCTACAGTAAAATGTAAGATTCAAAAAATCGGACCGAATATTGAAGGGCAAGACAGTGGTTCAAGGGTTGATGGGTCAAATCGACTATATTAAAATAATAGAATTTAGTAGTTTTATAAAAATTAATCGGTAAAATTTAGAATATTATTTTATTTTATGAATATTTTAAATTTTTAGTGTTTAATTAAATATAAATGATAAAAACAATTAAGATAAAATGAATTAATTTTATCTTATTTCCTTATGAGTAAATTTGTTTAAATCGAAAATAGAGAATTAAAAGTTAGTTTTATTACCATATTTGTTTTTGGAATTAATTAATCACACCTTGCCACTCTAGTTCTATTTTTTTGGTGTTTTAACCTTGAAGATGTATCTTTTAAAGTGAATCGATCTGATCAGGTTGACCCGGTCGCTGATTCACCACCCACCCGAACTGAACAAACAGCTGGTTCACTTGAACCGGCCGATCTGGTTTTTTACTATGGTAAAATGAGCCTATTTCAACTGAAGATTCAAATATTTTATTTTTTGGATGACAAAGATGATGGTTAAGAAAGATTTAAGTTTGTATTGTGCAATTTGGAGTTTAAAATGTTTATTTATTTTTTATCATTTAAAGCTTGGTTTTGTATTATTTAAGTGAGACTTTTGGACTTTTATATCTGATCCTTCGGGGGGTTAGATTTAAATATGTGATTAATGTCACATTTAAATCAATATAGGGTAAATATAAATATTAGTCATTACCGTTGATTGATTTTTGGTCTTAGACCCTATAATTTCAAATCATAAATTTTTTGTTCCTAGAGTTTCATTAGAATTGGATTTGAATTTAAAGGCATTAACTTTTAACTAACACTAATGAGTGTAAGAACTAAAATCAAAAATTGTTGTCAATATGAAGACAAAAATCAAAGGGAAAATGACAAGAAAATGATAATTGAATTAAAGAAACCCAAAAAGCTACCTTAAACTTCCAAAAGGACAAATTGCTGTCAGGCAGCAATTTGGGTTTTTGAATTTTATGGGAAATGACGAAAATGCCCTCTAAGTGAAACTACTCTCCATGTGCAGACGCGCGAGTCAGTCATGTGCCTTCTTCCCTCATTGTTTCAGGTTTTGCCTCTTCTTCCCTCCTTACAGTCACACAACGTTTGCCTCTTCTTCCTCCGAAGTCCAAAACGGCAAAACGTCCATTGCGTGAGTCAGTCATTAGGGACGCTCCTGCCTTTGCCTACTCCACTCTTCATAGAACACCGTCGAGGCGCCTTTAAGGGAAAACACAATAGGGTTCATCGTTTTTGCATGAGTCTGAGGTAAAAGGCTTTAATTTCCCTTTTTGTTGGAAAATCTCTTCTCTTTCTCTGAATATTTGTGCATTTCGATCTTCTTGCTAACATTTCGGTCTAGTTGGTTTTAACGTATGCTTTTTTTATTTCAATTCCCAAAGTTAATCTTCTTAGCAATTTATCTTCCCTTCCTTGTCTTCCTTTTGAAAGATGTTTGGTTTTGAATGTTTGAATTGTTGATTGTTCGTGAAGTTCTGATTTGATTCGTTCACCAAAAAAATGAAGGTCCTATTTTGGCATTCGATTCCGATTCTTTGAAAAAAGACTAGCTCTGATATATAGAATTATGGGTTTGGGATGAGCATTTTGATTCCAAGATACTATCTTTGTCCTGCACTTTGGCTTTTCCCTATTCGCATGTGAGGTGGGTCTGGTGGATTATGAATTCTTGCTTTTCATTTGTGCACTTATTCTGCCCGTGGAAATCCCTATATGACTCGAGATTCTGCCCGTGGTCTAATGTCCTTATTTTGTATTATTTTTTTAAATATTCAATATAATGTGATATGGGTTGGAGCAGACATCAACAAACTGCTCCATATTTTCTTGCCAACACATAGATTCTGCTCCATAGTGTGTTGATTATCCTCTAAATTTATACAAATTTTATAAACGATTTTTTACAATTTTCTAAACTCAATACCTTCAAAAATGATATTTTTTCTGGTAATCATTACTATATTTTAATATTAAACTTAGTACGTAATCATTTAATAATGTTTAATCAATATTTAAAATTTTAATATCAGTGTCTTTTTTAATTAACAACATTATATTAGAAAAGTGAAAAGGCATTTTATAAAATTAATAAATCAAGAAAAAAATTGTATAAAGTTAAAGGATTAGACATGATTTTTTTTTTTGTTAAAGTTCATTCAGAACTCTGAAATATTTTTTTTCTTTTTTCTATGAATGAAATATTTTTCTTCATGTCATGTATCTTAAAACATTTTGTGATGTCATCTTGTTATTAAAATAATTTTATGAAAAATTTTGCCTTGAAGTATTTTTTTCAAGAGCAATCATAGCCTCATTTTTAACTCCAAAAAAAGTCTTTTAAATAAATTTGTATCCAATGCAATAAAATATTTTTTTGTTAGTGGGCTCCTACTCAAAGTATGTTGTGTTTATATATTTTTTTATTATTTTATTGAAATATGAAAATGACACAATTTGATAGATATTAAATTGTTGAGTAGCTTCTACAGTAAAATGAGTCTACTTCCACTTAAGATTCAAATATTTTATATTTGGATGGCGAAGATGAGTGTTAAGAAAGATTTAAGTTTGTATTGTGCAATTTGAAGTTTAGAATGCTTATTTTTTTTATCATTTAAAGCTTGGATTTGTATTATTTAAATTAGACTTTGAACATCTAGATATGTTCTTTCAGGGTTTGGGTTTGAATACGAGATTAACGTCAAATTTAAATCAATATAGGGTAAATTTAAGTATTAGTTCTTATGGTTTATTGATTTTTGATTTTAGACTGTATAATTTCAAATCATGATTTTTTGTTCCTAAAGTTTTATGAGAATTGGGTTTGAATTTAACGACATTAACTTTTAGCTAACGTCGATGAATATAGTAACCAAAATCAAAATTTGTTGAAAATATAGAAATAAAAACTAAAACCCGTTAAAAATACATAGATTAAAATCATAACCCATCTAATTTCTGTACTTTTTAATGATTTTTTTTAGTTCCTATACCTAATCACAATAACACAGGCCAAATTTTTATAAAACTGTAGAAATAAAAAAAAAACCATGATTTGAAATTACAGCGGCTAAAACGAAATTCAATCAACTGAAAGCATCATCAACAATATTTTTTTTTTGGGTACAAACCAATGACACTGTTAAAAATTATACATCACTTAGCAGATAGACTGCTTATTTTTACGGAATATTCATAAACATTTCAAAGATATGCATGGCACTAAAACCATTTCAGATAGATGTCATGTGTGGTGAACATCCACATGCCAATTCGCATACATCTATTAACCCATCAGTTATCTCCCTCCGGGAAGGCGTCCTCCTCCATACTTGTACCGGTCCTCTCTAGCTCTCATGCCCCCCTCGTCGACTGGAGATATAATTCCCTTCCTCCCCAGAAGAGCAATCAACTCATCGTCTGTCTTACCATAATTCTTAACATGACCCTTCCAAACAGTATCCAATGAACCACGCTCGTACAAACGATAGATAGTGACTTCGTCCCTTCGCGCTTCTGCAACGATCCCAAACATCTGCTTGACTGCATCAAAGGCACTGGTCGTAGGTGTAGTAGAGAATCCTCCACAATCTATAAGAATGAACTCCTCGACAGAGATCTTCAACTTGTTCGCATAGCTCCTGCAACACTCCTTAATTATATACTCGTCACCCCTCCAAGGCCAAAACATATCCTTGATACACTGATTAAAGACATCAGTTGCTATGTAAACGCCATATTTGCTTGTGAACAACCGATCGTAATACTTAACGCCATCTAACCTGGAATCCAACGCATTGATATCCATGACGATGATGATAAGTTACTGTTTGAAATCCCTGATTCCTAATGGGTCATAGATAAGAAATACACAAGAGACAATGAATGAGCGGCGCAAATAGAACTCTGGATTCATTCACTTTATATAATACAGAGAAGGAGGATAAGCTAAAGGTATACTCTAAGCATATTTCATAGACGACAATATGAACTGTACACGTAACCTATCTTCAGTATTAAATATAAAATGAGCTGTTCACGCGGTCTATCATTACACTCATTTATAATTAAATAAACAAACACTCATTTATTATTATTATCACCAGCTTCCCCCCATAACTACAATAAAACCTTATTTGCTCATTAGTGACATAGGCTAGATTATAAAAATAGGCCATGTGTATAGCCCATCTCACCGAAATTTCAATAAAGTCATATTTGCTCATTAGTGAAGAAGGCTAGGTCGTCACATTTGCTTATGATTTTCGGAAGATTATTATTTATAAGTTACTGTTTGATATCTAATCTGTAATAATTGCATTTTAATAGTATAGTCGGTGTTGATGTAATTTCATAGGCATGCATATTTTTCGACATGAATGAGTTCTCTTAGTAGGGCAAAAAATTCAAAAAAAAAAAAAACAAGACAAAAGTGTGTTGGCTATCCTCTAAATTTATGCAACTTTTATAAACTATCTTTTACAATTTTCTAATCTCAACACCTTCTCCAATGATATTTTTTCTGGTAATCATTACTATATTTTAAAATTAAACTTAGTACGTAATCATTTAATCAGTATTTAAAATTTTAATAGCAATGTTTTTTATTAACGACATTAGATTAGAAAAGTGAAAAGGCAATTTATAAAATTAATAAATCAAGACAAAATTGTATTGTTATAAAATGAGAGAGGTTGAGAGTAGAAGAAGAGAATAGTAAAAGAAGAAATTGAGAGAGGAAGCAAGTAAGTATATCTCATTCACATGTGTGTCCAAACACTTTATACATTATGACCTTTATTTATAGGCCTCCAACTTTTAAAGTTTAATGCTATGGTTATAATGTTATAAAGAATAAAGTAATGACAATAACTATTAGAAACTCATCTCAAGCAATTCATTAGGAAGGTTATGGATTTTGAGAATTTAAAGGGAGAGATCCTAAGAGGAATCCAAAGAATTTTATGGACATCGAAACCTAGATGTAATTTCATAACATGTATAAAGTTATAAGATTAGAGATGATTTTTTTTTTTTGTTAAAGTTAATATAGCACTATGAAGCATTTTTCTTCATGCTTCATGTATCTTAAAGCATTCTGTGATATCATTTGTTATTAAAGTATTTTGATGAGAAATTTTGCCTTGGAGTATTTTTTTTCCAAGAGCAATCATAGCCTCATTATTTTTAAGTTTTAACTCCCAAAAAGTATGTTAAATAAAGTTGCATCCAACACTCTAAAATATTTTTTTTGTTGGTGTGTTCGAACTTAGACTATGCTGTGTTGGGCTTCGAAAATATCCTAAGCCCACATTTGTGAAATGAGCCAGAGACTTTGTAACCATATGGGATTTACTTATATTTTGTAAATTATTTTACATACTTTTTATTATTTTATTAAAGTATGAAAATGACACAATTTGATAGATATTTATCTTAGGTGACGAAGATGGAGTTGGTGAGGTAGTTGAGTCAGCTCCTACAGTAAAATGAGTCTACTTCAACTCAAGATTCAAATATTTTATTTTTGGATGATGAAGATGAGAATTAAGAAATATATAAGTTTGTATTGTGCAATTTGGAGTTTAGAATGATTAATTTTTGTATCATTTAAAGCTTCTATTGGTAGTATTTAAATTAGACTTTTGAACATTTAGATATGAACTTTTGGGGGTTACATTTGAATATGTGATTAATGTTAAATTTAAATCAATATAGGGTAAATATCAGTATTAGTCCCTACGGTTGATTAATTTTCGATCTTAGACCCTATAATTTTGAATAATGATTTTTTTGTTTTAATATTTTTATAAGAATTGGGTTTAAATTTAACAGAATTAACTTTTAGTTAATGTCAATGTGTATAAGAACTAAAATAAAAATTCGTTGAAAGTATAGAAATAAAAACCAAAACTTATTAAAAATATATAAATTAAAATCATGACACATCTAATATCTATACTTTTAACAAATTTTTATTTTAATTCCTATGCTTAATAACAATAAATCAAACCAAATCTTTATAAAAATGTAGAAATAAAAAAAATTATGATTTGAAATTGCAGTGACTAAAACTAAATTTAATCATCTGAAAGCATCAATAACAATCTTTTTTTTTTTTTTTGTACAAACCAATAACACTATTAACGTGTTAGTCCAAGACGTGATTCAAAAATTGGGCCAAATATGTTTTTGTAGGCCCAACAACCGCGGCCCATTCCTCAATAATGGTGAAACGCTGCGGTTCACAATGAATCAAACGGTGTTGTTCCACTAAGTCAAAATGACGCTGTTTAATGCATTCTAATGGGGGTAATGTATGGCCAAAACGACGCCGTTTTATAACCAAAACGGTGCATTTTGGCGCTTCTTCTTCTCCATCTGGTTAGATTGACCTAACCCGACCCGCTTCCTTTCCCTCAACTCGGTTCCTCTTCTTCTTCACAGCCGACGGCGACGTTGTCTTAGGTACCTTCTTTGTTTTTCAATGATGCGCCTTTTTCCCGACATAACGGGTGCATTTTGAGGCTCTCTCTCATATAGATTTCCAGAATCATTCAGGAAGAATTTAATCATGATAAATAAGTTAGGAAAAGCGTTACGAAGCTTTCGAAAATTTGAAAGCTTTCTCCTCCGGCGAGGAGCCATTATTTCTGGTGAGCAAAGTTGCAGATAATTCATATAAAAACTCTACAGACACACAACCGTCGTTTGATCTTTGTTCAGACTC
>QFDD01001727.1:0-15116 GCA_006871305.1 Vachellia collinsii | reverse complement strand
CCCCCTCTTTCTCAACTCTATGGTTCATCCTTCTACCAAGTGTCCATTATACACACACATGCTATATTTTATTTTCCCAGGATAGAATACACACACACGTATGTATGATTTTGATTTTTTAAGTCAAATACTTCTCCTATAATTAAAAATTAACTACAAAAACAGAAAATTAGAAAGTGAGAATGGTATGCCAAACAAGATACAAGGTTATTCATTGTCAATGTTTGAAGCTAGATTTTCACCCATAGAAAGCAAGCAGATACGACAGTAGCTCCCATATGTTTATGCATTTAAATGATATTAAAAAGAAAACAATCTTTCTACGAGCCATCACACAGTTTACAACAACACCAATCTTCCCAACTTATTGGCTTATTTTACATGTCCTGGTCTATCCTTCTCTCTAGCTTCCACGGTAGGTAGAGAATGAGAATGGCGAAAGCAGCAGAGGCACATGAAAATGTTGCCTTGTTTGTGACTGCCGGATTTCGAAAACGATTGATACATATGGAAAGAAACCATTTGGGTTGTACTTCCCAGTGTTGAAGCTTATCCTGTATATCCCTGGATCAATGTCCTCGATTATTCTCATCAATTGACCACTTCGACCATCAGAATCTGTAGCCGAAGACCCTTGAAACGCCCAACTGCCACTATCCGTCTCTCCAAAAGTGGGACGAGTTTGTGTGTTTACCCACTTTTCCAAAAGCACATCAATACCGGAAGCCGGAGAACCTCGAGAAACATCCAACACATGAGTGGTAATAGGTGGACGGGTTCTAGTATGACTTTGAATTGATTTTCCAGTTGAAACTTCCGCAGCAGCATTCACATGACCACCTATTATGCTTAAACGATCTTCTAGCATTGTCAAAAATAAAATATTAGTAGGACAGGGAGAGGTGGAAAAATTATGTAAGCAGGAAAGTGGTTGAGCAGATCAAGCATGCCACATGCATCATTGAGCAACTCATGGGAAAAGCACAATGCTAAGATATTGAGGTTTGTTTTTTTGGACGAAAGTATCAAAACTATGAAAGAACAAAAGAAGCTAAATCTAAAAGACCAAAACAAAAAAATCGAAAGGGAAAAACGGTTGGTTGGACGTGGGAGAGAGAAAGGGACGACTACTCATGATCATATTCATGCAAGCAAAAGAGATATGAGAAGCCAATGCTGGACGTACGGAAGTAGGCGTTGCATAACATATGACACTCATCACACTCCTAGTCCAGTAAGATAGAAAAAGGTACTAATATGGTTTTCCAAGCTGAAATTACAAAAATGTTAAAACTACGTCCTGCATTGAACCATTTTGGCAAATACCCACTCAAGCTGTAATAAATAGTATACTTTCTTATTGACCGAAAAATATAGTATACTTTCCGGTTGTCGTCATAAAGTAAGCAATACACTACAGCCTGATTATGCATCATTTGGACAAAGCGTTTGTATCAATAGGATTAATGCATGAAAACATACTCTTGTTTTTTCACTTAGAAAAAAAAATTAAATTTTTATTTCAAAAGTTACGATGGTTTCAATTTAAATGAGAGATAATAGTACCTTTTTGGTTGCAAGTCATGCGAAATTTAAGTACTACCAATTTTCAATACACAAATGATAGAAGCATTGACTAAGATAAATTTGACAGTAAAGGGTGTGTGTGATCAGAACAGTTAGAACATGAATGGGAAGTTCTAGGATAACTCTTTGTTGGGCTTTGACATTTCAACGAATCAAGAAAGAAGAAGAATTCACCTTCTGCCTTTTTAGCTACAACAGAGGGATACTTGTCAGTTGTAGGTGAAACATTTTCTGTAGATGAGAAGAGTTTTGCAAGGCGCAATTCTGTTATTTTCATTTGCTCCTGAGCTGCAATCTCAAATTCAACTAATGGCCTGTTTGGATAACGTCGCTGTGAAATGCAAAACAAGATGTCATTAACATCAAGCTTTGAAGCTCAAACTAACCAATGAATTTAGCATGAAACTGCATGAAAATGGAATTTCATTTCACCAAATCCTTTATATTTTTCTTTTAACCTGAATTTCATCAACTAATACAGAACAAAATCATGGAAAGCAAGCAAGACTCAAGCGTCAGAGAGGAATATATATTTCCTAAAACACATAAAAAATTACAGAACTTCAAATAAAACCATTCTGAAGAAGTGGCGTTTGCAGAATGAACAAAAGGTTCCAAAGTAACACCACTTGTACCAACTGAGCACACTAATCCTCTTATTATTATTTGAATATCTTTTTTTTTTCCCAAAGATACGGTTGTGCCCAATAACTATATAGAATAAGTATACTCTAAACACTAAACTACGCCAAGACTTTTTCTTTCTTTCTAACAATTTTTCTTGTTATTGGGCACAATAAGATGCAGTAAACTAGTATCATAGCAGCTTAGACTTACAATTTTTCTTCTCCACATATATAACCAACTTGCTCCCCACCCCATTCCACGTCCTATCAATTTCTGATATACTCAATGATTTAAATCGTTTAAAGCAGCGCTACACCTTCTAAATATTGTATAGGTAGATAGTTGTTCGTCACATTAAAGTCTTGAACCCTGTTTCTTTGATTCTTTCTCTGTTGTAAGTAGATCTTTCTTTCACCACAGTCTGTACCAAAAAGACCACATCAATCACAAAACCCACCATTTGATAATAAAGCTCAAACCCCAGTCAGTGTAAGCATTAGGAAGAAGATCCTTTTGTTCTGACACCTCTTTTTCATTCCTTAGTCCATTAAGAAGAAACAAAAGCTCTTATCTACAAAATAAACTAAAATATAGGATTAATATTTGTCTATTTGAGGCAGTCAGTTATATTCCGTAGTTATGATAGATATTTCGGTTTTGTGAGCAGATGGTAGGCGTAATACAGTTTCCTTAGGTTCATATTGTCTCTTGGAAATCTTTGCAGTTCCCATTCATAGGCTGCACTATACAGATTCAAGATTCCAGAGTTCTTAGCTATTAACATTTCAGTCCATTGTTAGATCGTTCATAAAAACTATAGAATATACTCTCTAACAAGTACAAAAATCCCCTAAGAATTTAACCATGGAATGGGTATTATATTTTGTTTCTGAAACAAATAAATTAGAATATTGAATGGTTTTTCCCAAAATAGCAAGTTTCTTTGTGAAATCTGGAATGGCTGATCAAATTATGATTCGGCCTCTTAATCTCATTTATTCAACAGCCCAGCAACGTACATAAATAGGAAAAAATTAGGATTACCTAACATCTGAAATCTAGGAATATCTAACTAGAATCAGAATATAATCTGATTCAAATATCCTAATTTTAAGGAAAATGATAATAATAATAATAACTAACAGATTACATCAGAAAAATAATGATAATCTAAATACAATCAGATCTTAACAAATAATGATTAAGCAGAGTGGGTCTAGTCGTATATCATCCAACACTTTGAGATAGGGCTAATATCGAATTATGATATTATCAATACAAATATACAACTACAACAACAACGAAGCCTTGTCTCACAATGTGGAGTCGGCTACATGGACCACACGATGTAATTATGCTCTATTATAGACCAAATCCTTAGATAAATTATTAACTAAAAAATCTCTCTCTATGACCTCCTAAAAAGTGCACTTCGGTCTTATTCTACCTTTTTTCAGAGGACTCCGTACTATTTAACTCACCCTCCTTACAAGAGCCTCCAACAGCCTTCTCTAAACATGTCCATGACATGATCAATATCATCCAAAAAATAAATAAATATCTCAAGCCACACAAAATGTCACCTCCTTTTCTAAAGAAATTTTGTGTCCCCACTTCATATCTGATCTATAGTTTTAATTCCAAATCCTAAGATTTACAAAAGGTAAGCAGTGCCCAGCAGATAAAATGATGTGTCACAATTTCTCCCAAAATGTTCACAAAGATAGCCTTTATGAGTATTTCAAAGCCAAAAGCAACAAACATTGTATTATATTCAACACTAAACATACTCTCAACATCACCAATCTCAGCGAACCATGTGACCTTTCATTTTCAGGTCAAAAATCTAGGTCATCAAAAGCAAAACAGTCATTCATCTGCAAAGAGAATTTAATTAACTATACAACAGAAGAGGAAAGAATACAAGAATAAACTAAATTTACAATCCACTTGGAATTATGAATTCCACTTTACCTTCAATTCCGAAAGAATCTCATTAGTACTTCTCCCAGATGCACAAATGATAAATATAAATCCAAATTTTTGTCTATAGCGAGCATTCCATTCATATAATTCCTACAATGGTAAAATGGACGACATTTAGGTGGACCACCTTTCATTTATAAATTGTATAAATATTAGCTAATTCATGAAATAATGCGTCCAACAATAAAGTTATGTAATCTGTCAAATCAGCCATATGGGCTGCAAGTACAAATGACAAACAGAAAACATACAACATTCTATGGATCATGATCTCTGAAGTAAGTAGATGGCAGAGATCAGCATCCATAAAATTTTAAAAAAAAAAAAAAAGGAAACAGGCATTAAATGGAACTTCTAACTTAATGAAAGCAATGAGTAAACCTGTAAGCTAGAACCCGTAGCAGTAGCTAAAGCAGTTGATTGTTCACCCTTACTCCACCTGAAAGGTAGTTTATCAGACAAATTACTATTGTTATTATCATCTGATGTATGTTATCCCCCTTCTTTTCAGTCAACAATTTTCAAGGGCAGCTAAAAAAATAATGAAGGCCCCTGAAACAGTTGCATGAGATGCAAGCAAAAAGGGGCAAGTGAAAAAAATACAAGTAAGAAGAGAAAAGCATAAGCATCAAGTATAACATTTTCTTCTTTTCCCTTCTTGCTATCTACTCTCAATGGCGCACATATTTTTCAAGCGGCCTGTCAGTTGAAATTCAAGACCTCTATCCTATTAAAAAATCACTTCCAGGAAAAAAGAATTACAGCCAACTTCAACAAAAGGTTAGTATTCAAATGGATCGTCAACCAAATATCAAGGCATCAACCATTTGCCACGAAACGGAAGAATTTTTAATTCTAACTGAACTTGTAGTAGATTATCAACCCCAACGCAAGAAGCAGCTAATTAACTATAAATCCGATTCCGACGTCAGACCAATAACTGAATCCATGCTTAGTTTGATCCCTTTGGGAACCAATTTCAGTCGTTCCATCAGTAATTTCCCAAAGCCCAAATGAAAAATAAAAGAAAAGAAAATTTCTACACTGATTCGAATTCTAAAATTTTCCAGGAAAATGAACACAACTTAAGGAATTACTGAACTGAGCACCGGTTTCAGTGGTTGGGGCGGAAGCACGGTTTT
Source organism: Vachellia collinsii (assembly GCA_006871305.1). Taxonomy (NCBI): domain Eukaryota; kingdom Viridiplantae; phylum Streptophyta; class Magnoliopsida; order Fabales; family Fabaceae; genus Vachellia; species Vachellia collinsii. The sequence continues at coordinate 9,774 of QFDD01001727.1, read as the reverse complement.
CTCCGATCTGAGGATGAGCCGAGAAAGCCTCAAGCCATCCATTGACATCAACCTTATTGAACCAAATGTCTCGAGCAGCCAATATGGCGTCTTGCAGAGCAGAGAAAGGAGAAGCTAAAGCCATCTCTTTGGCGAATCTTGTACTCCCGCAGCATCCTAAGAAGTCATTCTCATCAAAACGCAGATCCATTCTTCAATTACAAGAACTCCGTAATCGGAAAGGAAAAGAAAGTTCAATCACAAACGAAGACGATGAAGTGTCGATCGAGCCTGGGAATACTGTGCGTCACCGTCGTTCAGATTGGCAGTTTGTCACCGGCGAGTGGACAGCGGAACCGGTCGGTTTTGCTCAGAACCAAAATACATTTATGATTAAAAAAAATCAAAATTAAAATATTCCACTGAAATATCCCCCAAAAAAAAATTGAATCCTTAATTATAAACAAACTTTTATCAATAGAAAGACTTAAAAAATGGTCTCAAACATAAACCAAGTTACTTTATAAATTTGATAAACAAACATAGTGCATTAACAATAAACTCATGTCGCTGATTTATATTTAGAATTCGAAAATATATCTATTTTAAATTGTTAAAGTATTATTATATTGAAGATACTATCAAACATATACTTCATCTGAATCTAAATATTAATAAATTCATGTATTTATTAGCAAAAAAAATAAATTCATGTATTTAAAACAGAAAGTATTATAATAATGCCAGAGAAACATCTCCTATGTAATAATATAGCATTAGAGATCAATCTTCTTCCCATTCATCCATATTCTGTGCTTTTTCCCCCCCAAATAGTACTAAAATCCATTATTTCAATAGGGAATTACAACAATCAATCCAACCAAACTAAAACCCCTTCATCAAACTGCTAACTTGGAACTAAAACCTAGTTTAATGGTTAAAGAATTACTACTCATTTTATAAACTTACTTAGCAAGATGATCGGCTAAAGAGTTATTCTTCTTCTCTCTAGAAGTCTAACTTCATTGATTACATCACTATATATGGGTGATTTTGATCGCCGTCTCCATTTTAACAAGCTTATAGCTTCAATAGAGTCTGAAAACCGGGAATGATACCAACAAGATCATGTTCTATCTTATCATATCGCAACTAGCTAGATGCAATGTAAGGTGATAGTTCTCCTTCAAATCTTTGACTATTAGTGGCGATAATTCAATAGATAAGTCCAAACCAAGCAAAAACATAATGTCACAATTAGGTACAAGAGATGAAGTGTGAGGCTTAACATTACAATTAATGTATAATTTAAAAAGTACCTATACATACATACATATATATATGTGTGTGTGTGTGTATGTATGTATATATATATAAGGCATCTTACAATCGCATGTGAAATATAAATTAAAAATGACAAATATTCAGCGGTGCACTCTCAAACTTGTTCTACTTCAATGACAATGTCTCCTTTCATATGGTTACAAACACACATTCAGGGTTTTCTTTTCGTTTTGATTTTATATTCATGTTTTTCAGTAAGAATGGAACTGAAAATAGAGTAAAACAACCTTAAGTAAAATTTAAAAGACTTTTCTGTTCTACTACTTTTAATTTTTCTGCAATGTAGAGAATTTATTAAAAAATAAAAAATATGATTTGATGTGGAATTAAAAATATAGTTTTTAAGTTAATCAATTAATATTTTGACAAAAAAATCTCATATATCAATATAAATTAAAATGTATAACAATTGGTGCCATGAACAAGGTAAAAGACATATTAGTATCAATCAGCAAATGGGGTTTTGCAAATTTGTGTGAAAAAACGAAATTGCCCCTTAAGTAATAAAAGGGAAAATTACACACTGGTCCCAAGCAAAAGAATTTATTAATGTAAGGTCCCACAAAATCACCAAATAAGTCTGAAGTCCCAAGGGACTTGGAAGTAATTAAATCTAAATGTGCAATTACCTTTTTGTCCTTTCTCATGGGAAAAAAATACCAACCCAAGCTTTTCCGCATTCTCACACCTTCACCCTCGCTCAATCTCGCTTCCACTCATATATATATATATAGAGAGAGAGAGAGAGAGGCGCGTGAGACCAAAGGTCACTAGGGGAGGAGGAGGAGGATACGGCCAAAATAATTTTGCTAGCAAGATTTGAAATGAAATCTAAAAGGGGTTAGGGTTCAAAAGATGCAACTTCTCTCCACTTTCACTTATCTCTCATTGTGAGGTCCAAAATAGATCCTCATCGTCATTGGTCACCATCTTCGTCATCATTGGTTGCTGTTATCCTCGCGCCAGCGTCATTCTTGGTGGTTGTTTTCATTGAGAAGTGTCCATCGTCGTTGGTCTAAGGTACGCCACATATAGAACCTGTGAATGAAAGAGCCTTTTAGATTAATATCTTTTTCTGTACAGCTTATGATCCCTATTTGTGTTTATTCTTCTTCACTTATTTTACATTTTGATTGAACTATATTTCAACTTCTGTTCTGTGCAACAATGTAGGTGCAATTTTGATGTTCAACTAGCAAAACAGAATTTCAAAAGTAGTGATGACCTCAATCACATCAAAGATCTAGAGGATACGGTAATAAAGTTTAACGTGACTTTTGAGTTAGTTTACTCTAATGCATAAAAGAATAGCTAACAGAAGAAGACTACATTGCCTCTTTTGTATGTGATCTCTCTTGATCATACAAGAAGCTTCACATGATGTATCAAATAATATGTTTATGATGCAGAAGCTTTATTCAATAGCTAGGGAACAATAAGCAAAGATCCTATCCCTTCGTGAACATATTGATGTTGCTTGTGTGAAAGTATGAATTTTAGACCAGAAATATTATTTATTCATCATTGATATTTGAAGAAATTAATTAATTTTTAGCAGCAGGAATTGCAGCTGTTGAACAAAAAATGCAAATTAGAGAGAAAATTCTTTGAATAAGAATGATATGTGGTTTCCTTGAAAATCTGTAATCTTTTAGCTTCTTACTTTGACAAAGATAATTTCTGTGTGCTAAGAACAATTACTACGTAAATTGAAAATATGTTGTCAATATTAGCATTGAAAGTTGTTAATATGGCTGGTTAAGTTGTCAGTAATAAGCTTATGATGCATGGTGTCAGTGGAGATGGCAAATATGTCTGGGAGGCATATATTATGTTTCTTTCATATTGAGGGACAATTTATAAATCTAGAATGTGATATCCGATATGTGGGGGGTAGTGTGAGAATAAAAATCATAAAGGAATGCACAACATTTGAAGAATTGAGAATATTTATAGCATCTATGTGAGAAAAAAAAGTAATAAACTTGTTATGAAATTCAGAATTTGCTTTGATGGTCCACGTACATTTGTGGACTTGGTAGATGATGAAGGGGTAGATCATTTTATTAGTTTCAATGGAGAAAGTGGTCATTTGTATGTTGAAGAAGATGGAAATGACAATACACAACCAATAAAGAAGAATGCAAGAGAGGAGGAATTTGTGTAAGTTGTTTCAATTTATTGAATTATTATTGACTGTTGTCATTTATTACCATGTAAGTTGTCATTGAAATGATCCTGACTTGTAATTACTAACACCCTGAGTTGTTACTGGCTTCATGATAGATAACTTGGTTAGAGGTTCAGATGGATCATGTATTTTTGCAAGGACCTTGTTTAATGAAGAGCCACTGTACACACGATGCCAAAGTACTCACAAGATGAACTTCGTCAAGTGAAGATTAGATGTTTGTGGTGGCTTGTAACCCATAGGAACAACTTACATGCTGATAATGTACTCTACATGATAGCAGGCAAGAAAGGAAGAGGAAAAAATAGATTTATGTGTATTTTGTTGCAAGGACATTTTTGAATTTTGTATATATTGACATATTGAGCAAATGAAATGATTTTGGCTCTGCATAATTGCTCTATTTTAACATTAAATATGTATTGACAAATTAATTGATGTTAATTCTGTAATTACAACTGAAACACCTTGATCAATAACTGAAATATCTTGATTAACAACTGAAACTCATTAATCGAACGGAAACATTAAATTTGTACAGACAAATTGAGATTAAATCTGTAATAACAACTCACATATACCTTAACTGATAACTGAAACATCTTGCTTGATAATTGAAACACATTAATTGACTGAAATATTAAATCTGTTTTGACAACTTAAACACCATAATTGACAATCTGAGCACCAGCATTGACAAGTTAGTGCCTATCATTGACAACTGTCTAAGTTCACCAAGGTCAAATATCATATTGACAACTCAAGCATCATAATTGACAACCCGAGCACCCACATTGACAAGTTAGTACTAGTCATTGACAATTGTCTAAGTTCGCGACGGCCAAATACTTTATTGACAACTCAAGCACCTTAATTGACAATCCAAGCACCCGCATTGACAAGTCGAGCACCAACATTAAATGACAATTAAATTGACCTTAAATAACAACCTAAGCATAATAAATGACAATACACTTAATTGAAAAATTAATTTACTAAAAAAATTAAGTATATATTGACAACTTAGAGTCCTAGATTACATGTAGCATAATTATAGCACCATAATTACAAATTGTGTAACAGCAGCTTAATTATAGCAACATATTAGTTTTTTCAGCTACATAATTACAAGTAGTTTAACAATCTATCCAAAAAATCATACGGGTTTGCATGTCTATCTAATCAGTATCTTTTCTCATTGCATAAGCACCCATGTACCAAGGACATCCTACAACCTTGCACTTAACTATGATCTTCACAAATTGATATATAAACTTGTATCCAATATTGTACTTGTACAGAGTTTGTCGAAGGACTACTACACTAGAGGAAACTTGACCTTTACCAATGACCAAATCCTTACATGTTGTGGAATTCATCTCGGGTATTGGTGTAGGCACTTTCTCCATTGAAACTAATAAAATGCTTTACTCCTTCATCATCTACCAAGCCACAAATGTAATTGTACCATCAAAGCAAATTGTGAATTTTATAACAAGTCCATCCCTTTCTTTTCTCACAATAGATGCTATAAGTATTCTCAATTCTTCAAATTTTGTGTCTTCCTTAATGATTTTTGTTCTCACACTACCCTCCACATATCGGATATCACCTTCTCTATTTACAATTGTCCCCCAATATGAAAGAAATATAGTATATGTTTCCTAGACATACTTGCCATATTCACTGACATCCTACCTCACAAACTTATTACTGACAACTCAACCAGCCATATTAACAACTTTCAAGGCTAATATTGACAACACATTTTTAGTTCACATAGTAGTTGTTATCAGCACAAAGAAGCTTATCATTGATAACTAAACCAGTCATATTAACAATGACTGATGCTTTTATTGACAATACCTTTTCAATTTATATAACAGTTGTTCTCAGCATAAATAAGTTTTTCTATTGACAACTAAACCAGCTCGATTAACAACTATTGAGATATATATTAACAACACATTTTCAATTCACGTAATAGGGGTTATTAAAACACAAAAACTTCATTTTTTTCATTCATTCCTACTAGACACAGAGCATAACTGACTAGAAATAGAGCATAAATTACCAAAAACAGAGCATATTTCAAAACCCTAAGCAACACACAATCAAACAACAACTTACATCATAAGGATGACATACGATTAAAAATATTTGTATAGAATAATCTCCTACATACCCAAAAGCCTAACCCCATCAATTTTTAGACAAAAATATACACTTTTTGGATTTTACAGAGAAAATAAGATGGGAGTTGTTAACCTCTAAGTTTGCATAGCTAATAGGGGAAGAGTGCCTCCACTTTAGTATGGTAGATGATTAATGAAGGAGATGATGTTGGATGATGGAGTGTAGAAGATGATGGAGCAAAGGAGAGTGAGCGAAGAGAGGAGAGTGCACGAAGAGAGGAGAGCTTTCTATTTTTTTTAGTGTACATTTGTTTTCTTTCAAAATAATGACAGAGGGCATTTTGGTATTTTAACTTCCATAAATAATTACCCTTAAGTCTCTTGGGACTTGGAAATTATTTCATCATTTCCAGTGATTTTTTGGTGATAAATTATGTTGCTTGGGATTCCAGTGTAATTTCCCCGTAAAAGATCATAAACAAAGTCAGACAGCAATATGGTGTTTGGAGAAAGTGACAAAACTTGCTACACACTTCATTGAAGTTGGAAAGCTAGAAGAGGAGGTAATTTGAAATAATTTTTCACACAAAAACTCTTTTCCTACTCCTCTAACCATCATCGTGTTGTTGCCGTTGTTGATTTTGAGATCAATTGTGGGTAAGTGGGTTTGAAGGTGAAGATGGGGTGAGCATTGAACTTTACGTTAAATGGATAGCCTTCATCTTGATATGTTGATTTTTGTTTTTTTGTGCTTTTGTGAGGTTTGAGTTACATATGGATGGGGTGGTGTTTCATAGGGTTTAGATTGAGTAGTAGTTGATTGACGATAGGGATTAAAAAGCTTGTTTATTGCAAAATTTCCTGCTATCTGATATGTGCATTTAATCTTTATATGATTATTTGTCCAAAAGATTGATTAATTCATTAGAATGCAAGCGTGATACTATTACTATCAATGAAGCCTCTTTCAAGTAAATATTCGTAAGTAAGGATGGCTTGGGTATGACAAATCAGGTTGAGGGAAAATGGGAGGAATGGGGTGATGAAGTATGCGGGTACATGTGTGAGGCAGAACAAAAAGGATGTGTGATATCATAACTGTAGTTGTCAAAAAATAAACTGAAGTTGTTAATGAAAAAAGTATGTATGTTGTATTCATTCTATAAAGTGAGGAAAAAAATTATTGGTGGGTAACTAACATGTTTATAAATTTTCTAGAGGTTAGTATGCAAGATGACATTTAATATGGGCCTAACTCATTCGAAAGCACTTGTATGTTTTTTCATGTATGTGGGAAGTTTGTGCATAATGTTGAGCGTGAAGGTAAATATAATGGTGGGAAGTTTGAATATAATGTTGTCATATGGATACTAAAGTATTGTCAATGCTATCAGTGAAATTGTCAACTTCATTGACAGTGTTGTCAATATTATTAATGTTTGTGATATATAGGTTATAAATATGTACATAATAATATATGGACTTTTTTGTTGGCAATGACGAAAACAATACTCGAAAGTGTAATCTTAATGTTCGTTTGTTATTTGCAATTGTATTACTTGTTAAATTTTTTTGGTCTTATTTCCCTTTTTAATGAGTCAAATTACTATGTGCTTCTATGCTTCCTGTTGCATGTGATCGCTTTATCTACATTTTTTAGCCAGTTAGAGCAGTGTGAGAGCTTTTCAAATTTGCAAATTGTTTACACTTCAAACAACTACTTTTTAATTTTGCAAATTGAGCTTAATTCAAATTGCCAGAATGCTTTGAACTTACTTTCACCACAAGAGACTATAAACATGAGCAAACACCTACATTTGTCATAGTTCCTAATATGGGCCAACTTATTATATAAAGGATAATGTGTTGTAGAGTATTGACAACTCTTTCAAATTGAATGACAAGTTATGTAATGTTGGAGTTGAAAGATTACTCTTTTCAATGTGGTGTCCATGTTGATTTTATGAGGTTCACAACTTGTCACAAATGTTATTAGCATACTGACAAGTGTTTATGGTTTATTGACTATTCTTTCTAAGTGGTTGACAAGTGTTTTTAAGCAATTAACAACCCTTTAACTGATGTGACATTGTCGCTTTGTTTCGTTTGTTGACAACTACGAATAGCTTATTGATAACCCTAACATAAATAATGACAATTTACGTTATCCTTCTCACAACATGTACTTCACTATGCCCATGTTCTTCCATTAAGTAACATATTGACAACTATTCATGGTCCATTGATAACTTTCTATATATTATTGACAAGTTTTCTTAAGCTATTGACAAGATTTAAACTTATTAAGACCCTATTGATGTTGTTTCATTTATTGACAACCATGAATAGCATATTGACAACTCTAACATAAATAATGACAACTTACGTTATCCTTCTCACAACATTACTTTACCGTGCACATGTCCTTCCACTGAGTAACATATTGACAACTGTTCATAGTCCATTGACAACTTTTTATATGTTATTGATATGTTTTCTTGAGCTATTAACAACATTTAAACTTATTAAGACCTTGTTGCTATTGTTTCATTTGTTGACAAATACGAATAGTGTATTGACAACTCTAACATACGCAATGACAACTTATGTTATCCTTTTCACTTCAAGATCCATATGACAGCAAAAAGTTAAAAATTTGCAAATGACAAATGAACATTCACATTGCACTTTCAAGTATTATTTTTTTGTCATTGTCAACAAAAAGTCCATATTACTTACAGAAATATAACATACATACTACAAACATTGATATACAATATTAACAACACTATCAAAGAAATTTACCACTTCATTGATGGCGCTGAAAACACTTCAGTATCCATATGACAGTAACAAGTTACAAATTTACAAATGACAAATGAAAATTAACATTTCATCTTCAAGTTTTGTTTTCTTGTCATTGCCAACAAAAATTCCATATTACTTATATATGTATAACCTATTTATCATAAACATTAATAAACAATATTAACAATACTATCAAGGAGATTGACAACTTCATTGATGGCATTGACAACACTTCAATATCTATATGACAACAACAACTTATATCACTATCCATATTTTATTTGTACAGATTTGATTTTACTATTTATAGCTAGTACAAGAAGCAAGATTCATCTTCTCTTATCTTCTTTATGCTTTGATTGGATCTAAAATAGCGTTTTTTAACAGGTTAATGGGGAAGGTTGCGTATGATAAGCGCCATAAGTGGTGTGACGACCCATTTCTACTAAACAAGGCTTTTAACTTAATTAACAATTATTAAACAAATAATCATGGTTATAAATTATTTTTTTTTCAAAAACTTTCTATCACAAATTCCAGATTAACACTTTAGGATCTAGGGCACAACATCGCCCACAAATCCACATAAGGCTAAGGGCACAATTATCACAAAGGTTATGACCCAGCCCATTAGTCCATACTCTTTCACATTGTAACTCTAGTACATGTATCATATACCAACAATTACCAATATAATATTCAAAATAAAAGTTGAATATGTCATAATATGATGACCCTATTATGGCAATATACAAACATTGTAATTCCCAAAAGTTCCAGAGGCATACAAGGCTACTAACGCTTAAACCTCTGCCTGCTTTCCTGAACTACAATTCTGATAAGAGGTCTCGCCTGAAAAATATTAATACCACGGGATGAGACACTAAGTCCCCGTAACCAGAATAAATTTATAAAATATACAAGAAATGAATGTAAGTCAGAGAAGCAGGTTTATCAACAGTCATATTAAAATTTCATTAATAAAATAATACAAATATTTTCAATAGCTAAAACCGTCCCCACTCGCCATCCTGCTCCCCCTTATTTCCTCAGGACTGGTACAGCTATCAGTGCTAGTATACCCGGCCAAAGGTTTGCTAGTCACATCAGATCACTGCCCCCTTCCATGTCACCACCAAATATACCGTAACAGGAAGGTGTCCGCCCAAAACACTCAACTCCATCTCTGGGCCAAGAGTGAGAGAGCCGATGGGCACACATCAACCGCATCTCTTCCACACAACCCAATATATCCCATAACATGTTACTATACCATCAATATAATGTATATTTCTTTTATCAGCAACCCACAACAAT
>QFDD01001726.1:0-19144 GCA_006871305.1 Vachellia collinsii | reverse complement strand
AAACAAAGTCACAGATCTTGTTCAATGAGAACCTATCTGTGAATTACTCCCCCGAGGATCGTCACCAAGCCTTGTCGTAGTCGATCTCAACACAGCACTTCGTTGCTAGCTCGCTCGACTAACCTTTACTCATGACAAATGCTTCGAATTTTCCTCGAAGTGCCTTATCAAGCGACACTCAAAACCCACACGATGCAAACTAGGTCCGACCTACGAAGGCTCATACCAGATAAATGGGATCGTTGGCCAAGAAGCCTACCAGTTGAGCGACAGACAAGGGCAACCTGTCCCTAGGAGTTGGAATGCTATCCACCTGAAGATGTACTACTCCTAACACATGTTTGACAGTTAATCAAAACTTTTTGAACACATGCGTCTGACCTCTTTACTGAGTTACCTCGAAGTGATGACATATGTCTAATGACGTGACACCCATAAACGACTGACGCCCTGTGCTATAATGTTGGGGTCGCTATGGACCAGTTTGACCACATTGTTTCTAGTATACTTTGCTTGTCCTTTTTGAGTTAACCTTGCAGAGCAAAAGCATTATGCACATCACGTGGTCGCCACTGGCCTTGCTGTAAACCCTAGAGAATGACAGCCAACCTCACGGTCCGACGCACCTGCTCAGGACCAATTAAGGCTAGATGCAATCCACATCTTCATGGACTTCACCCTCGAACAGAAGCTTTACTGGCCACAACAGCTGGCAAGCCCTTTTTCCTCGGGTCCACATTGCATGGCCCATATACGGCTCGAATGCCACGGCCTAACTTGGCCCTGACTTTGACGCACCCGCAGGAACAAAGGCAACTCTACTTTACTCTTGCTCTACGATAGATCCTCTTCCTAATCGTTGTTCGCTCATGTACGGGGAACCTTACTCCCCTCTATCACACAGGCTTAACCATACAAGCCCTTCAGTTAACCTCTGTAACTTGGGCTTCTACACCGTCTACATACTCAGGGATCAGACTATGACATCAATCCCCTTTCATGTAACTGGCTAAGACGCCATGATTGTACTAATTGGGTCTTCGACCCCATTCAATGAATTACGTATTATTCAGCAAACTTTCTTGGGCCTTTTATGGCCGCATGAGTCAAAACATGCGACCAGAAAAGTGTCCCACACAGGGGATAAGAAACTTCAAGTGTCAGGCTGCTCGGCCTCAGTCGCATCCGCGCCGCCTCCTGGTGCCGCTGTTCCTCCATTCGCCCCTCCTGGGTCCGACAACTCCCCTTGAGTAGCAGCGATCGTCGCTCCTCTCCTAGGACCCGCCGTAGACGATCCGTCCCAACCATCGAAAGGATCAGGCTCAAAGGTGCGTCCACAGGTGGCTTCGTACAAGGTGACGGTTTCACGAAAGTCCCATCGGCTCGACATCCCCACCATGTGCTCCTAGAGAGCCTGCGTCCGCCCACGCATGTACGCCTCCGTCTCCACGGCCAGGACGTCTTACTTCAAAGCTGCGGCCTCCATCTTCACGATGTCGCGGTCGAGCTTGACGCTGGTCAGCATCCTCTGAAGCTCCACAGCTTCATTCTTGGCGTGTTAGGTCCTCTCGTCCGCGGCAGCCACGGCGTCCCTTTGCTCGTGTATCAAGTCCCGAACGCGCTTCAGCTCCCTCTCCTTGACGACCTCCCTACAGACACAACAAGGGTGATGGGAGTGACAGACAGACTCTTACTCTTCCTGTCTATGTGCCACAGACAGAAAGAGTGGGGGATTATTGTATGCCCAAAAAATGACTTTGGATTAGACCAATCTGAGGCCCAGTCCACAGGCCCATGGGAAGACATGATTTAACTGAAGGTGTAACAGTCAGTCAGTGATGGGACACGTGGAGGCTTCCCAGGCAGATCTGTCCTCAGCATCCCACAGATCTTGGGTGGACAGTTAGATCCACAAATTTAGCATCCACCACTCCTAGATTTTTGGGGGACCGTTAGACAGACTGGATAGGCGATAAGGGGGCTTAGACCACTTATTTATTCTGGCTGTACCTCAGATGAGGGGGACTTTTTTTTTCAGATTCCAGGGCCTCTCTTACGCTCTGCGATTTTATCATCTCCCTCACAGTCCAGATCACTCAAATCCTCATGTATCTCAACAAGAGTTATCAATACAATTATTTTCATTCGTCTTGCATTAGAAGCAGTAGCTTTATTTCCTTTTAATACTGTTGGTGACCCCAAACCTCCTTTAATTTATTTATCGACTGAAATTTGCACAAACAGTTATAATGCATGGCCCAATAGCTATGTCCTTTGTTTTTTTTTTTTTAATGTAGCTATCCTCTCTTTTGGTAGAAGAAAAATGAGGTAAGTTAAGTGTGAAAACTCACCAAAACTAATGCATACCTCTAGAGGATGCTTACTCAAGGTATAACTTCATACTCAAAGCGTATGTTTGGGTTAGTTTTGGAGAATGATTTTTAAGAGAAAGTAATAAAACTGATGTTAAAAAATAGATTTTATAAAAAAAAAGTGATTTTGATAAAATAAGAATGTTTGGATGATTGTTACGGAATAATTTTTTTTCAAGTGCAAATTATCAAAAATGACATAAGCTAATGTTATAATTGCATAAATAACAAAATTTAATTTATATTTTTGTTTAAAAGTTATAGAATAATATATTCTCTCAATTTCACGATATAAATCACTTTAACTGATTTATCAAAAATAAGAGATGATAGTTAACATATTAAAATTGCCTTAAATTGAACATCTTTTTCAATTTTATACATATTAAATAAGGTTTTGAAGGAGAGAGAAAAATACAATGGATTAAATTTAAATGTTAATTACATAGATAATATGATAAATACTCATTCATTACTTTGCATGTGACTTAAATATATGTAAGACCAATGAATTATTAAAAAAATATATGATCAGATATATTTTTAGAAATATTAAAATTCCATCTAAAAAATTTTAAACATCAAATTTCATAATAAATAACTAAATTAAAATAAATTTGTCAAAAAAGAAATAAAATTATAACGTTAGTGTCAAAATTATATTTTTGAGATATTTGTGTGTGTTTTATGTGAGGGTATTAATTTTTGGTTGTGTCATTTCAAAAAATAAGATTAGAGATAATATTGATCCAACAACAACAAAAAAGCAAGAAAAAAATAACTTGTCCTGGTTTCAACCATCAAAATCATGATTTTCCAATAAAAAAGTGCTTTTTCAATTTTTCATATGTTTGGCAACATTTTACTTAAACCATAGTTTCTAAGTCCAAAATTGTTTCTTTGTTACCCAAACACACACTTAGAACCTTGTATAAATAAGCCACCAAAGTACCATCCAAAATTTAGGATTTAGTAAGGGGAGCATTCGGTTTTCGGTAAAATCCGAAAAACTGAATTAAGCAAATTATAATCACCGAACCGAAACCAATTAACCGAAATCGAATTGACCGAAATATAATATTAAATAATTTACTATAATATTTAATAATTTACTAAATATATACTAATTTACAAAATATAATATAATAATCTCGTAATATGTTATAATAATTTATACAGTGTAAAAGCCATATATAATAATATTTACTAATTTACTGTTTTATTAAATATATAAATATAATAATATTTAATAATTTATTAAATAAAAATATATTTTATATATAATTCGGTTTTTCAGTTGTAATAGATTTTTTTTTAAAATAATCGAACCAAACACCGAAAATTGAACCAAAAAATAAAATTTATTTTATTTAACCTAGAGTTTCGGTTTCGTTTTGCTCACTCCTAGAGTTTAGGATTTTTTAATGTAAATTGAAATAAAATTTATTTTACATGTTTATATGAAATTTCGTAAAATCCCTTAAAAATTTTAAAAGTTAATCCAAACATACCATTAGTTCCGGGCTTGTTTGTCAACCTTTTCCACAGTCACTTTCATGCAAAGTCGAGAAAAAACTCCTCTCATATACTTAGGTCGGATTGCATATAATCGTTTTCTAAAAGTTAATTCAAAAACAAACTACAAATCTCAATAACTCCCTATCCCCACTACTACAATCTCAATAAAACCATTTACTAGCTTTATTTTTATTACACTTAATTGATGATTCATTAATAATATTTTTTTCTAAATTTTGTATCACCTTCAATCAATATAACACTATTTGTAGTATTTAAAACCAAAGAAGGTAGAATCATATATGAACACACAAAATTTTTTGCTGTAACTTCACTTTATCAACTGGCAATTGGTTAAGCGCCGTGATGCTCTCTGGGTCAAAGTTGTACGAGATAAATACCGATGCGGGGATGACCTGATTCCCACAATAGATATGAAAAGGAGAGGCTCTAATGTTTGGGCTGGGATTAAATCCACTTGGGAGCAGTTTTATTCTGGCTTGGAACTTTCTGCAGATGGGGCCCAAGCAAGATGGAAACATGATAGAAGCGAGGAATTCTCTGTGCGATCAACATATGCCACAATCTGTAGTACAGCGGCGGAGCCAAATGTGCGATGGGAAAAACTATGGAAGCTACGCATTCCACAACGCTACAGAACCTTTCTTTGGCTGGCCTCACGAAAGAGCCTCCGTACGAATGCAATGAGATATCAACGAGGCCTAAGTGAGAATGCAGTCTGTCCAGTTTGTGGAGTTGAAGTTGAAAACATGCTACATGCGCTTCGTGACTGTCGTTGCGCTAAGCTTTTATGGAGGCGACTAGTACCACCACCAAGGTGGAGACGCTTTTGCTCTATGGAATATATGGAGTGGTTGTGGTGGAACATCACCTACAAAGGGGCTGATGCGGAGGATTGGAGTTCAACCTTTGCTGTGATCTGTTGGTGGCTTTGGCGAAGAAGAAATACGTTCACCTTTGAAGGGAAGATGGTGGAGAACGAGACAATCATAAGTAATACCAGAGCGCTACTGAGTAGCATGAATAGTGCTGACAGATGCTTGCGGACTCGAATGTACAAGGGGCAAAGCGCACGACTGTGTGTGGAAGCTGGACACCACCAGGACAGGATTGGATAAAAATTAATGTTGACGGAGCGTACTCCCATGTTTTTCAGACCAAAGCTTGCGGGGGTGTGGCTCGAAGTGCAGATGGCACCTTCCTCCATGGTTTTATATTTCGCTTTGATGAAGGAGATGTGACAACGACGGAGTTATGGGCTTGCCTTCACGGTCTCAAGTTGGCATGGGACCATGGGTACAGGATGGTGATCTTGGAAACGGACTCCTCCGCTGCTTTTGAATTATTAGAAACTGTACCTGATGACGACCATGCTGATATAGGGATTATTCGGGAGGTTCGGGCTCTACTGGGTCGTGAGTGGGAAGCGAAGCTTGTCCATGTGGATCGGAGTTGCAATATGGTAGCTGATTACTTAGCTAAACAGGGTCTTGGAGCTGCTCATGGTTTCCACCTAATTACTCACCCAACTAATGAGCTGGCTAGCTATCTTGAAATAGATACACGTGCTGCTACAGAGGGCACGAGACGGTTGAGCTAAGGCTTCTTTTGTTATCAAAAAAAAATTTTTTTTTGCTGTAATACAAGTTTTGAACGACATAACTTTGGCTTTATTTTTGTCATTGATATTTTTTTTGGTACTGATTTTTGTTACTTGTATTTAAAGAATGAAAGCTATATATTAGATTTCTTGCCAAAATAATAGCATAAGAAAATGAAGGATATACAAATCAATACGAGAAATTAATAGTATTTATTCCGGGAGCAGACGGGAAAGACCCATTTCTTCGCATTTCGACTCCCAAGAAGATACTCAACTGTGAAGCTGAAACTCTGACAGCCTGAAACCAATCCAATCCTTTGGCTTAGCCACCAAACTGTACTAACCTCCAGCAGGTTAGCTCAAAAATCCGAAGCTTTTACCCGATTAATCTGTCCTGCACCCTTTTCGCTCAATTCATGTCTCTCTTTGTGCCTTCAAGTTCAACCTCACGAGTTTTTGTTTCCTTCCCATGAAACCCCGATTCCTTTTTGCTCCCTGAGGCTCAGGCGTGCGTGATTCTGATAATCATAATCTATTTCAATTCCCATCCCACTTTGGTTTTACTGAGGCAAGATGCAGCTTGATCTGGAATCATTGTCAGAAGCAACTTCTGGTGCCATTGGGTCCCTTGTAAGCACCACCGTCCTGTATCCTCTCGACACTTGCAAGACCAAGTATCAAGCTGAAGTTCAAACTAAACAACAGCGAAGATACAGGTTAAATCATTTCCTCAAAAATCTACCAGTATTTATTAGTTGGATTACAATTTGCATGATGATAATTGTATTAGCATGTTTTAATCTTCTTGTCTGATTTCCTTTGAAGTAACTTATTGAACTGCCAGTGTGAAATTATACATTAAAACGTTTGCTAAAGTGATAGGTTAACTGTGTTCTTGTTCATAAATCCAGTTTCGAGTATGTATGTTCCTGGCGTGCTCATTCGCGTGTATAACTGTGGTCTCTCGGGAACAGGCGTAGATTTTTTAAGTTGGTATTTCATGCTCAATGCTAACTATCCACCACTAACCTGGCATAGAAAAAGAAAGCTGCAGAACGAAATGGGGAAATTTTGTCAAGTTAATCAAGCCAAAAAAAAAAAAAAAATCATCAACGGTTTCAACAATGAACTGCCTATTGCCAACTTCAATTGTCCGATTTTCCTACTGTCACTCCAAAGTTAACTATTAAATTGTATTAAATTACACTTAATAAACTTGGTTGCTCTAACTTACGCAGGAATATTTCTGATGTTTTATGGGAAGCAATTTCTACTCGTCAGGTGCTTTCATTGTACCAAGGCCTTGGGACGAAGAACATCCAATCCTTCATTTCGTCATTCCTTTATTTCTATGGATACAGCTACTTTAGGAGGTTATACTTGAAGAAAACCGGAAAGATGACCATTGGAACGAAAGCAAACCTGCTTGTTGCCACTGCTGCTGGGGTCTGTACAATAGTAGTAACACAGGCAAGTAATAACTGTTATCGTTTTCAGATAAGAACTTTTGTTTGTTACCTGCCAAGTGCTTGTTGTAGTGCCGTTAATTAATATTGTAGCCATAAGTTACTGCATGTAACTAAGTTCTTCCTTTGGTAGTTTCACGTAGGCATCAGTTCAATATTAGGTTTTACTGCTTGTAATTAACTATGATATCAACTCAGGTGGTTGGAATAGATGGATACGGGGGGTTCTATTCTAGAGTCTCTATAACAACTCTGTAGTGTACAAAGGCAAGAAAGAAATGGGCCAACTGGTTCTAGTTGTTCTTTGGTGAACCATTATTCGGTGACCATGGCTTTTATGGTTTTGCATATTTAACATCTGGTTGTACTTCACAGCCCTTAGATACGGCAGCCTCAAGGATGCAGACTAGCGAATTTGGAAAATCTAAGGGATTTTGGAAAACCCTTTCAGAGGGTACATGGAGTGAGGCATTTGATGGCCTTGGGATATCTCTTCTTTTAACATCAAACCCGTCTATTCAGGTATTACTCTTTCATAGAGCACGTATACAACCAGGGCCTAGAGGGATTTCTTTCATATTATTTCTGATTGGCTTGAGAACAACCAAAATCCAGACAAGTGTTTATTTTTGCCCAACAGTATACGGCATTTGATCAACTGAAACAGAGACTACTAAAGGGAAAGATGAACAAGAAAATAGGTACAAAGACATCCCCGGAAGCTCTTTCTGCCTTTTCTGCTTTCATGCTGGGTGCAGTCTCAAAATGTGCTGCCACGTGCCTAACATACCCAGCTATCAGGTGGATGGTCATATCAATTCATCTAGCCCTCATTCAGGAAATATGGTTCCTAAAGAAAGAGGGAGCATTTCATTTTATGCATATCTAAAGTTTTTGCTGCATTTTATCTTTATCTTTTTATTTGCTTGGGCCATTTTGATGAAATTTGTTTTAAACCGCCTATAGGTGTAAGATTATGATTCAATCGGCTGAGACAGATGACAATCGGAGTACAGAAGCCGAGCGAAAAGCACAACGAACAATATCAGGTGCACTGTATACTATTTGGAGAAGAGAAGGCCTGCTGGGGTTTTTCAATGGATTGCAGGCGCAGATATTGAAAACTGTTCTGAGCGCAGCGCTACTTCTGATGGTAAAGGAAAAGATCACGAAGACATCATGGATTTTGATGCACATGATTGGCAGGTACTTGTCTGCTCCTCCCAAATTGAAGGAAGCTTGAGTTAACGATTAGTATTTTGCCAATCAATTTCTCATCCAAGAAGATGCTACATGGTTTGTCTCCCATGGAGGAAAACTTGTGCTTAATTAGAAGTCCGTCAGCTTGTAATGGGGCATGGACCTCCCAAGCTAAGCAGTGCAATGAAATTCTGAATCTGCAGTCTTTGCAGCTAATCTGGTCATTGATGATGGATTTTTTTCTTAATTTTTTTTTTTTGGAACATTGACGATATATGTTATGGATTTCCGATCATAGAGCATGGCCTGATGTATCTTTTGTGAAAGATAGCATGATGACCTGTTCTGAAAGTTCATAGTATATTTTGGCTAATATTTTATGCTATGGATTTCCTATCTAAGAAGTTCATAGTAGAGGGAAGATATAAAATCGAAGGAGGGTAGTCACCGTCACTGCATTTGACAGCAGGGTCACTCAACTCTCAACGGGAAGGCAACGACGTAGTCAGGTCTACGACTTGCGTTTCTTTCCATTGCATTGGCATTTGGGAGAGTTGTCTGGATCCGCGTCAAAGTCAATTTGGCCAAAGGTCTTTTGTGGGGCGAATGGTGTCGTTTTGGTTTCTTCGGAGTGTGTCCGTGAACATGCAAGCAAGACAGGATCAATACTGGAGGGATTTTTTTTAAAAAGAAAAAAGAAAAAGAAAAATCGGCTTCATGTTAGGAGTCAGAAAAATTGGTTGAAATAAACACCCAAGTCACTGTTTATAACTTCTTTATATATATATATATATAATGTTAAATATAAGACCCAGTCCTAATAAATATATCTCCAACTGTGGGATACTATGCCTGCGTGTAAACTAGAAAAAAAGCTTTCTGCTTTATCTTAATAGGAATTATCCTGATAAGAATGGTTGTCATATAAGTGCATCAGCTTCTACTCGTACACAGCAATGATCACTTTAATTAAATTTTGTTTTTATTATGAAAATAAAGCTAAAAAGCTTTATTTATAGGAAATGGTTTTTCAGGCCAAAACGAGGATCTTTTTTGGACCAACATGCAATATGCTTACCTATTCATTTATCATTCAATTGACATAAGACGAATCAACTTGAAAGTTGATAACTTTACCTTCAGCCTCTGAGTTCTGCTAACTACTAACAGGATGAAAGATGTGTCCAATGGCCTATCAAAATCATGAAACCGCCATGTACCCTTGCTCCAAGCTTCGAGGCAAACCAATTTCTGTCATTGAAAGCTAACCTCTTCAAGCGGAAAATTCTGGCTGTGGCTGTGGCTCAAGGGCATAAGGGATCATTCCAATATCCAGGAGGGCTAAATTGTCACTTCACACAGCACATTCAGATCCTCTAAGCACAGGCAAACCAAATTGGTGGATGCGGTTAAATTCGGATAACGTGGCCCAATCCTCCAATAGACCGGTGTCCACGTAAGCAAATCTCAGCTTCATACGCAGGACTACATTATACATAAGGCAAAAATGCATCCACACTAGGATTCAAATGCTCTTCACTGACAACTGAATTTGCCGTCCTGAAAAATGGCGGTCTCACCGGATTGCCGGATATCTCTGTCGGCTTCGGTGCAGTTACGTGGAGCAAGGGGATTGGCTGGCAGGAACTGGAGGCTCGTGAAGTTCTCCAATGGGGAACTCATGGGACAGAGGCTCATGCTTCCCAAACTTCTGCAACAAGCAGGAAATGGTATTCATTGGACTAACAACAATACCATGCAACCAATCTCCATGTCTCTAACTGCTGATGTCACCCCTGCATCTAAGGTTAAGCTCTTCACCTCACTTTCTTCTCCTTCTTTCTCCTAGATCTTACACATGTCCCCTAACAACAAACAAAACTCAACAGGATAGTAGCTTAGAAACTTAAGATTTGTGGAGCACCATGCCAAATGTTGGCATTACATTTAAGAGTTAGGATCAAGTGATGAGTTGATGGCCTTGTAGGTCAGTGACACTGTTTTTGTTACTTGTGGTGGGAGGCCGTAGGTTGAATTATACTCGCTTTCAAGCTGTTCATTTAAATAAACTTACACACTCATTTGTCAGTGATGAATAGTGGCCAAAAGAGGCCTTCGCTAAAGCTCTTCATGAATTCGAGTGAGGTGGTGGGCACGAAAATCAGAGAATCTTGTCCTT
Source organism: Vachellia collinsii (assembly GCA_006871305.1). Classification (NCBI taxonomy): domain Eukaryota; kingdom Viridiplantae; phylum Streptophyta; class Magnoliopsida; order Fabales; family Fabaceae; genus Vachellia; species Vachellia collinsii. Next base: position 8,785 of record QFDD01001726.1, on the reverse strand, counting down.
GGGCGATAGGATTCGGTTTCATGAGCAATTATTTGAGTTCAATGAAGCCCGTTTTGAGCGGCCCATTACTTTCCAAGTCCCAAAATTTATGCATTATGTTGTGGGCAAGTGCAGTTAAGAGACCTGGACATGGAAAGACGGGACCCACGTACAGTTGTAGCAGTTATACTCGGCGGAGGAGCTGGAACTCGTCTCTTCCCTCTCACCAAGCGCCGTGCCAAACCTGCCGTATGCTTCTTTTTTCTAATCTTTCCTTGTTTTATTTTATTCATTAGCATTCTTGGTGATTTGGAATACTCTGAGATAGACTCAGCATAACATTATATGGAACTACATGAGTTTGATGATCTTGTGTGGGATTTTCTTTGGTAGGTTCCTATTGGAGGAGCTTACAGGTTAATTGACGTGCCCATGAGCAATTGCATCAACTGTGGGATCAACAAAGTGTACATTCTCACTCAGTTCAATTCAGCTTCACTCAACAGGCATATTGCTCGTGCTTACAACTCTGGCACTGGGGTTACCTTCGGAGATGGCTATGTCGAGGTATTTGAGTTAAAGACTCTTGGAAATTAGATGATCAAGTAAATTATAAGCATGTTTGATTCGAAAAAGATCAGTTGAAGCTGCAAGTGCTAGTTCTGCAGGTTCTCGCCGCTACTCAAACTCCAGGGGAAGCTGGGAAAAGGTGGTTTCAGGGTACTGCAGATGCTGTGCGTCAGTTCCATTGGCTCTTTGAGGTATTCCAGATATGAGAGTAACTTTGTTCTGTGACATAGTTCTCTTTTAAGTGTTTGACGGGAGCTATTTAGTGAACAAAAATTGACTAGTATTTTGCACTATAATATCAGTTTTCAAACGTTATAGAGGATGCTTTCTGATGTAGGATCCAAGAAGTAAGGATATTGAAGACGTATTGATTCTTTCTGGGGATCACCTGTACAGGATGGACTATATGGACTTTGTTCAAGTAAGCAACTCTAAGTTAAATTAAACAATGATTTCCACTCTCTGTTCCATGAAAGCATTCAAGAGATTGACAATTGGATTCTTTTTGGATCACGTCCATTTCCAGAATCATCGGCAGAGCGGTGCAGACATAACCCTTTCTTGCTTGCCTATGGATGATAGGTAGGCCACTTTTCAAATACTGGATTGTTCATTAGTTTATTTCAAGATGTATGAACCTTCAAATATATAGCTTGGGAACCGGGATCACTGTTGATTAACCTCCTCTTTTTCATACTTGACTGCCAAATAAATATACTAGGATACTGAGGTCTAGTGTTTACTACTACACTGAATTTGGTCGTCTGGTATATCTATTTACTCAAGTGAACTCTGTAATAGATCTTGTTCTATTCATCTCCAACTTCAATGATTATCAACACACACACATTATATTTTGAAACTCTACTATGCATTCATGATAGCCGGGCCTCAGATTTTGGTCTAATGAAGATAGACGACAAGGCAAGGATCCTTTCTTTCAGTGAAAAGCCCAAGGGGGAAGACTTGAAAGCAATGGTAAACCTCATGTTGATCATACTGGTGATACAAGTTTCATAGATTTAGGACGCTAATGCTGCTCATATTTCAGCAAGTAGATACAACAGTGCTGGGTCTTTCAAGGGAGGAGGCTCAAAAGAAACCATATATTGCTTCCATGGGAGTGTACGTTTTCAAGAAGGAGATACTTCTTAACCTATTGAGGTGCTGATAACTAATCTATTGAACTATTACTTCAAAGTACAGAAATATGCAAAGAAAAGAACTTGACTCCGTGTCATAGACCTAACTGTTTTGCTTTGTGCTATTAATTAATTTCAACCCAGGTGGCGCTTCCCAACTGCAAATGACTTTGGATCAGAGATCATTCCTGCCTCGGCCAGAGAATTCTACATGAAGGTCTGACTAATTATATCAGAACACTGATATAGAAATCCACATGCCTGCTTAAGATTCTTTTTTTATACTTGTGGTATGATTGTAGTCATCTTTTTTCTGTTGCACCATAAAGCTTGTAGATCAAATTTCTGGAGAGATTATATCTAAAGTTATTCCACTTCATGTTTTGGCTTGAGTGCAGTGGAAAAGAAAGCGGAAACTTGCACGGGGACCCATCTAAAATTTTACTTTTCACAGATTACAACTATTTACTATTATAATGAAGATTATGCATTGCAGGCTTATCTCTTCAATGATTACTGGGAAGACATAGGAACCATCAGATCCTTCTTTGAGGCAAATCTAGCCCTCACTGAACATGTGAGTGTCAAATATATCAGTCAACGCCTCTTTTCTTGATCTTCAGCATCATGTCTATATAGAGCTTATTTGTAGTTGGAGAGAAATTGTCCAGGATGACTATAGTCCAGATAAACATATGAAATCAACTTACCAGCAAACTTAAAATGATCGAGACTGTTCACCAAAAAAAAAAAATTAAATAAATAAAATGATCGAGACTTGAGCTGTCAAAATTGGTTTGCTTACTTAGTGCACCAAAAATAGTGGACTGGATTGCAAATTTGCAATATTTATGACGTATTTTCGTCGCCAGTTTATTTCTACCTCAGTTTTTAATACAGTTCAATTCAGCCTCCCAGGTTTAGCTTTTATGACGCAGCAAAACCAATGTATACATCAAGGAGGAACTTACCACCTTCAAAGATTGACAGCTGCAAGGTTAGTACCTTTATTTGATATATCCTTTGACCCTTCTTGAATAATTAAGATAAATATTTATGAAGCAAATTGAGATTTTTGATATACACATGCCTCTGGAAACATATTGATATTAATCGATTCAAAAGTTGGGGGTCCAGATTCTTCCGCTCGTTCGGAGCGTGTTTTAACACCCCCCCTAAAGGGTAAAAATATTTGCTTTCAACTTTTAAGCTGCCATCAAAACTGTTATTGTCCTTGTGCAGATTTTTGATTCAATAATATCGCATGGAAGCTTCTTGACCGATTCTACGATAGAACACAGTGTAGTTGGAATTCGATCCAGAATAAACTCGAACGTTCATTTGAAGGTTTAGTATCTCAATTTCCAGTTTTAACAGCAGTGCTTAGATATCTGATTATTCTTCAATTGCTCACATTATGGGGCATGAATTATTAATCATTCCAGAGTCTCTTGTTCAATGAAAATCTGACAAGTTTTCTGTGCTAGTTTATATTGATCTGCTTATTTTGTCAGGTGTGTTCATTTAGCTCTATTGTAAACAGGATACAGTGATGCTTGGTGCTGATTTCTATGAGACGGACTCTGAGATAGCAGCACTGTTGGCGGAGGGAAGAGTACCTATTGGAATAGGAGAAAATACAAAGATCAAGTACAATCTACAACTTGGTATCCTTCTATGTTCTGACCATTTTTCTTTTACTGTTGTTCCTCATTTTTCTTCTCACATATCTACAGAGACTGCATTATTGACAAAAATGCGAGAATCGGAAAGAATGTTGTCATAGCAAACTCAGAGGTATATTTTTTTTTCAATCTTCATTCTAGGGAAGTAGATGAGAGCTGGTTATGATATGCTAACCAAATCATACCTAAATTCAACGAAATCAATTTAACAGAACTCATAACATAGTTTAACTAAGGCCAACCATCCATAGAGATAAAGCTTGTTGGAAGGCAGAACAAACTAAATTGATGTGTTTAATTCAGTAGTTAAGTGGATGGATATTTAAAGACGACAAATAAACAGGAATTTTTTTTGGCATTGATGCGACATGCTAAGTAATGATCACTTGTGCACCAAGAGGTTGTCTGGTATGATGGATTTAGGGGGGGAATTTTTGTGAGTGAAATTAAAGAAAATTGAAGAAGTAAGGTTATAAAATTTTAACATGTGTAAAATAAAAAAGAAAAAAGAAAAATAATTAGAAACTTTTAATCCCTCTCCTCTAATTTTTTTTTAAATTCAACTGAAAAAAGTTCTGGGCTTACATGAACTGCAGGACGTACAAGAGGCTGACAGATCTTCAGAAGGGTTTTACATTCGGTCTGGAGTGACCATTATATCGAAGAACTCAGTAATAGAAGATGGATTCATAATATAATAATGTCCCCTGTTCTTTTATCTATTTTGACGTGGATTAGGTTGAGAATTGAGAAAAATAAAAATTTAAATTGAGTTAGTACGTTTATTATTTTTTTTTTTTGGCTATCACAAATATCAAAACTCAGCATTGAAATTTAGTTAGTTTCACACTGAAAGCGCCAAAATTTTGTGCAATTGAGGGTTTGTTTAGTAATCACTTAAAAAATACTTTTACACAAGTCAATACAAAACTTCTCTCACATACTTACCTTAAATTGCATAAAATCACTTAAAAAAGCTCTTCCCAAATATACCCTGAGAAACCCTGAGAAGTGATTGAACCATGGTTCTGTTTCCCATAAACAAGCAACACTATTTCCCAAGGAAGGTTACAGAAACAAGATTTTTTTTTTCAAACTTAATTTCGAAGTCACAGATCCTGGCAAAAAAAAAAAAAAGTAAATAAAATCACAGTAATAATAAATGTTTGGCTGAGATGATACTTCGCAAAGTCCTATTTGGTACTCACTACTCGGATCATTTGCGAAGATTCTCTCTAATCTCTAGCATGGACCAAACAAACAAAGACGGAAATACAACACAAGGCCTCTTCCAAATTCACAAAAGATCAAACATGTGTAAAACATAACATTAAAATAACAGAAATCAATTTTTTTTTTAATCCAAACAACGTTCTACAAATGTCAACGTAATAAATAACCTTAAAATAGGAAGAATAACTCATTAATCATGAAGCCAATTTGACTCAGAATAAGCTATCGGACTAGTATGTGTGGAGGCTAGGATATGCATTGTAAGGTAAGCTCTTCACAATTGAACATTAACTCATTTACATACTTCTGGAGAACAAACAGCTCCTCCGGAACGACGATAGTGGTAACAGTACATTTCATGTCAGAAAAAGGTTTCCTACAAGTCCTGCCCGCCCGATGAAGATAATCTACGGCGGTCTTGGGCAGATCAAAGTTGTAAATGTTAGACATTTCTGGAAGGTCAACTCCTCTTGAAGCTATATCTGTTGCTACAAGAAGATAGCCGCCACCTTTCCTTACCTCCTGCATCAAAGATGGCAAATATAAAGCCATGCTTAGCACGAGCAAGGATATGGAAGATAGTCTTTTTGGAAAACAGGACAGCTTTTGTCTGGAACACTGTGACTGACTGGTCATCGGCACAAAGTCTATACATCATTGAATCACAACCATTCAATCCAGTAATTTTACTCTAAACCATCTAGTTCAGTCCAATATATACATCATCGAAAAATGGTCTCCATATATTGACTCCATGTTAGCTTTTAGCCGAAGAACCTTGACGACCAGCAATTCCAATTTGATTTTCAAATGGTAACACCTTTTGTTTTGTTTAGTCTCATATGCCAATACTCAAGCAAAGAATGGCACTTACCAACAGTGAAACTGCTCGTGAATTGAAATTCATGTCTTCCTCAAGGAGAAGGATATCTAAAGAACCTTGATATGAAGTCTTCAGAAAGTCAATCAGAAGGGATGTTGTTGGAGCATTTCCTGCCCGTTTTGACCTCTCAGACTGCACAAGTAAAAATCTAGCATTCAGATTATAAAGAATGTTCAGCAAATTCACGTAGACTGGGTCAAAAAACAGTAGATGCAGATATATTATCTGATTATTTGAAGGATTTTAAGAAAAGAAGAGGATTTTAAAGAAGATATTTCCTCAGACCTGCTCACTCGCAAATATAATGCCAGACTCAGGCGCATCAGATTGTATCAAAGATAACAGGGTTTGTTGCTTCTTGTTCCTATGACATACCTGTTGATCGAAACAACATTATAAATTGACAACAGCCTAAATAAACAACAGACTTTTAAGAAACAAGTAACCTACAGAAAAGATGTAATCAAGTGTCGATAATTGTAGCATGCAGATAGGATAACAATGTACAAGAAATAATAACAAAGTTGCTATGATACTCAAGATCTCTTACTACAAATCTATGATGTAGGCGTGGTGGCATGGGCTCAACTGGGCTGACGTGAATATGGACCACATCACTCTAGAAAATAAATATGAGACAAAGAAGACCATCAGGAAGTCAGTGGCATACTTAAGGGCACAAAAAAACATAATAGCTACATCAGCTGACCTTAGTCCATTTTTGCTGCACACAATCATGAAGAAATCGTCTGTGTTGTGGTATAGATGCACTGGCAAAAACTGTTTGATGGTTATTGCATGACGAATACAAAGTTAAAAGCTTTCGAAGGGAACTGACTTGCTTTGAAGAATTGAAAAGAAAGTCAACCTAAGAAAACAAAAACACAAAGCTTCAATATTCAAAATTATAAGCTGTGATAAAAATCCAAGAGAAGAATTTAAAAAAAAAAAAACCTGCTATATTACCTAAGAGTATAAAGGGCAGCAGAACAAGTTTCAAAGATCAAAAGACTTTACCTCATCAACAACTAACACCCGCACAGGTTCAAGCTTTAACAATTGCCTTTCAATTATGTTGCATAAACTCCCCACTGTTGCTACCACTATCATTGGAGGCTCTGCCTAAAATTTGAAAGATTAGATGAAAATTGACTTGGTGAGCAGAAAAGAGGTACTTATTGCAACGTTAAATCAATTAATGTGTTTGATTAATGTTTAAGATTACATAAATTGGATCAGATGAAACAATAACCTGTACAAACTTTATCAAAGGTCAAGCAACAATTATCAGACTCGACTAAAAGGGCAAAAGTTCCTTCACAGTCACAAAAAATAGAGAAACCAATCCTGCAATCTTCTGCAGACTTTGAAAGGCGCAGGAACAACTACTTGCACCAAATCTGTATCTGGTAAAAAATCACAGAATAAAGCTGGTACAAGAAAAAGATGTGATGAACAGTAAAATACCACAGTAGTACCTTTAGCCAACTCTTGTGTCTTCTCAATGTTCCTCCATCTAAAAGAGCCATGACGGTACATGACTTGTGCTCCTCATTAACCTCTGTCGGACTTGCTGCCAACATCCTAGCAACTTTAGCAACCTTGTTACAAAAAAATCATTTTAATTTTAGCATTAGTCATTTCCAAGGGAATCCCCTCTGATACATAGCGTTGAATATAATAAGCATGTAACTATACAATCACAACATCATTGGCATTATTACCTGCATGCCAAGTTCACGGGTGGGCACCACAACAAGAGCTTGCACAGCAGATTTTGCAGTGTTTATGACGGAATATATCAGAAGCAGGTAAGCAAGCGTCTTCCCAGAACCTGTCTACAGAAGAAATAATATAAGATTACATCAGAAGGCAATGCTTGTCGTTTCATTGGAATAAAACCAACTCCAAGAAGCAAATTAACCTGAGCATGAATTATGCAATCGCGGCCAGATAAAAGAGTAGGCAATGCTTGCCTCTGGACATCTGTAGGCATGACATATCCAATCTCTTCCATCCTGAAACATATTACAGTGCCCAAATCATCTCATTTAGCCAAAATACAATCAATGGTTCCCCCAAGAAAACCAGAAATAAGCGAAACAGCAGAGTCGTCAAAAACCACTTTATATTTTTGGTCTCAGAGACGTTATACATATGTGTACAATCAAAATCCGAAAGAAAGAAACTTATCAACACATCCACTCACATACAACATGCATAAAGAGAGAGGGCAATACTGAAAAGCAAGAGGAAAAAAAGGAAAAGTTCAGAGATTGCCTATCTAATATATGCTGGGGAACATGGGCTTCGCATATTTCCCTTAACATGGGAGAACCAACTTTATCGACTGCTCCGTGGGCCAAGGAAGACGTGTTTAAAACGGATTGCGGAGTTCTGAACTTGGAGGTGAAGCGGAGACCGGGGTTGGTGTGATACATGGAAAAGAAAACATTAAAGATGCGATTTTGTGAGTGAGAAAGAAAACAAGTAGGAGTTGGCTTCTCAAAGGAAATTGGAAGAAGCTGTGCAGGTGAAAGGGCATCCATGGCACCTCAATGGCGAAGAGCAGGGCGAGGCGCGGAATTTCTCCTATTCTTTCCCATCCTCTTATCATCTACGGCCAAAAAAACAATACCGAAACGACATCGTTTTTCCAAAACACTGTGTTTCATCTTTGGCCCCACAAGCGCGGGGCAAAAGACAAAAACAAGGCGGGACTACTGGCGGAGTTCGGCGGGTGTCGGCCCACAATCCGTGGGTGAAGGCATTGAACATATATTTCCTTCATCTTCCTCTTCTCTCTCCATCCCCCCTCCTCTGTGTACCCTCTCCTTCAACAATCTTCCTTCAAACTCTTCCCTTTTCCCACCCTCTTCACACCATTCAACTCTCTCCTCTCACTTTCATCAGGTTTTCCTTTTATTTATTTCCCGCCACCATACTTATTAACCGCCCTGCAACATTATTTTCATTGATGAGAGGAAAAACGCAGCCACAAGTGTGGTTCGGCAGTCCTGTCTTCTCTGGTCAGTTGGTGGTGAACAGAGGAAGCTTGCTCATGCGATGACAGGAAGGGCTTCAAGTTTGACAGTGGAGACAGCCGTGGGCAGTGATCCAAGGCAGCTTCCAACTCCAACAAGAGAAATCGCAACTCATCCTTTTGTTGGATTTTGAGTATCGGAGAATATTTCAACAAGCCACAGTCGCTTAGTTTGGGGATAATTAAAGCTATAATTTTAATCTTTGGCCAAAAAAAAAAAAAGCTATAATTTTAATGTAAGTGTGTTGTT
>QFDD01001724.1:0-22148 GCA_006871305.1 Vachellia collinsii | reverse complement strand
TGGCGGTGGCGGTATGTCCATAATTGGGAATTGAGGGGTATAATAGTCAATTGACGCATAATGCCATTACTCGCTGTGATCGTAGAGCTCGAGTATCACGTTTGATGCGCGCTATTCCCATTTTTCAGAGATCTTCTCTGAAATCTCTGTAATTTCTGTTTTTCGGGTTTTGTTTGAGGTTAGTGAAAATTCCCTTTCATTCTAAACACCTTTGTTTGCTTCGTATTTCAGCTATATATTTTGATTCTGTCCTCGTTTCTGTATTAGTTTCAATGATTTGCATCGTCATGTACCCGGCCTGAGAATCTTGTCGGGGACCGAGCTTTTTTTTTCTTTCTTTCTTTGATTTGTTTAGAGAATTCTTTCACTCATTTCGCATCTGGGAATTTCAGATCTGATACAAAGCTCTCATGATTCGTCCAAAGATGATTTTCTCGGATCAACTTAGCGTGTGGGTCTTAGCATTTTGCTTGATTATTCAATCGGCATATGGGTTCTATCTTCCGGGAAGTTATCCCCACAAGTATGTGGTTGGGGATGAGTTGTCTGTGAAAGTGAATTCTCTGACCTCAATTGATACAGAAATGCCCTTTAGCTATTACAGCTTGCCCTTTTGCAAGCCTCCTGGCGGTGTTAAGGACAGTGCTGAGAATCTCGGCGAGCTCCTCATGGGAGATCGGATCGAGAACTCACCGTACCGATTTAAGATGTACACAAATGAGTCCGAGATATTCTTGTGTCGGTTGGACTCATTGTCGGCAGATCAGTTCAAGATCCTTAAAGAGAGGATTCATGAGATGTATCAGGTTAATCCGATCCTTGATAATTTACCCGCCATTCGCTTTACAGAGAAAGATGGATACTTTTTACGATGGACTGGGTACCCTGTTGGTGTTAAGATTCAAGATGCATATTATCTGTTTAACCATCTCAGGTTCAATGTTCTTGTCCACAAATATGAGGAACCCAATGTGGCTCGTGTGATGGGAACTGGTGATGCGGCTGAAGTGATACCAACAGTCGGTAAAGCGGAATCAGAAACGCTTGGATACATGGTTGTTGGTTTTGAGGTGATACCGTGCAGCGTTATGCATAATTTTGATTCGGCCAAAAACTTGAAAATGTATGCCAAATACCCATCACCTATTAAATGTGATCCATCCACCGTAGGAATGCAGATCAAAGAAGGGAAGCCACTAGCTTTCACCTATGAGGTCACCTTTGAGGAGAGTGACATCAAATGGCCATCCAGATGGGATGCCTATTTGAAGATGGAGGGATCAAAAGTCCATTGGTTCTCCATCCTCAACTCTCTTATGGTGATCACCTTCCTTGCTGGGATTGTTCTTGTGATCTTCTTGAGGACTGTTCGCCGTGATCTAACGCATTATGAGGAGCTTGACAAGGAGGCTCAAGCACAAATGACTGAAGAGTTATCTGGTTGGAAGCTTGTTGTTGGGGATGTATTCCGCGCTCCATCTAACCCTTCATTACTATGTATAATGGTTGGAGATGGGGTTCAGATTCTTGGAATGGCTGTTGTGACAATTTTGTTTGCAGCTCTAGGATTTATGTCACCAGCCTCTCGAGGAACACTCATCACTGGCATGCTGTTTTTCTACATGATACTTGGTGTAGCAGCTGGATATGTGGCAGTTCGCCTTTGGAGAACAATTGGCTGTGGCGATCAGAGGGGGTGGTTTTCAGTGGCATGGAGGGCAGCTTGTTTCTTCCCTGGCATTGGGTTCTTGATCCTCACAACCTTGAACTTCCTATTGTGGGGCAGTCACAGCACAGGGGCCATCCCATTTTCACTCTTTGTCATACTAATTTTACTTTGGTTCTGCATATCTGTTCCCCTCACCCTTGTTGGTGGGTACTTCGGTGCCAGGGCCAATCACATTGAGTATCCTGTCCGAACTAATCAAATTCCTCGTGAAATTCCCGCACAGAAGTACCCTTCGTGGCTGCTAGTCCTCGGTGCAGGGACCCTTCCATTTGGAACCCTGTTTATAGAGCTCTTCTTCATCATGTCCAGTATTTGGATGGGCCGCGTCTACTACGTCTTTGGGTTCCTCTTTGTTGTTCTGATTCTGCTTGTGGTGGTCTGTGCTGAGGTCTCTTTGGTTCTAACCTACATGCATCTGTGTGTGGAAGATTGGAGATGGTGGTGGAAATCATTCTTTGCTTCTGGTTCTGTTGCCATATACATCTTCTTGTACTCCATAAACTATCTGGTGTTTGATCTCAAGAATTTGAGTGGCCCTGTCTCCGCATCTCTGTACCTGGGTTACTCCCTCTTCATGGTTCTGGCAATCATGTTGGCTACAGGCACAGTTGGGTTCCTCTCTTCCTTCTCTTTTGTATATTACCTGTTCTCTTCGGTCAAGTTGGATTAAATCGCAGACTTGGATCGCCTAGAAATTAACTCTTGAGACAACTGATTTTAATAGGAGGAATCCCTTTGGGAATTTTCGAGTAAATGTCACTTTATTTGTTCTGAGTAGGGGGAAAGATAGTTACTTTATTTAATTTTCTGCAGAATTTGCTAGTGAACTTAGTATACTATACAGCAATGATATCATTTTTTTTTGTTAACCTCATTGTTAGATATATGTGTGTGTAGCAATGCCTGATACGGATGGTACTATGTTTAACTTCCATTCTGAAGGATACAGTATTCTTTGCCATTCTTTTTTCTTTTAACCTGGCATTCTGAAATTAATAATTACAATGTTGATCTTTTGCATGGCTGTGAGCTCATATGATCTCTACAGCTATGTTGGGTTTGGCCAAAAAAAAAAAAAGCTATGTTAGGAGAATACCCTCAACTTTTTAATGGAATCGCATCTTCAAACACCAATTTCATTATGAGTTACACCTTGGCATATTGCATTGCAAACGAGATTGATCATGGATCTGGTTTTGTCCAAATTAAAATCTTTTCCTATAGGAGTGATATAGATGTACTACCTTACCTTATAATAAATTACTTTAGATTATCTATATTCTGAAATATTTATGTAAGTTGATTATATATCAGTTTATAATTAAGGAAAATTAGTTTAGAAAAAAATGATAAATATATCTGTTTATCTAGCTTCTTTAATTTTTTTTTTTTTTATCAAAAAAGTTAAGTGAGAATTGTATTAAGGATTGGGGCAGTATATTTCATGTTTTGGTCTCTGTATGCATGTTCCCAACACACTGAATTTCATACTTTTGGCTTTATATACCAATGGCTTACCGTGGACATCAATTCTCAGTGTCTCAGTGATATATGAGCTTTCAAATTTTCAAAGTGATGTTTTAAAAAATAAATCCTACAAACCATTCCAACATATTTTGTTGAGTTAGTTGATTATTAATTGATTATTCCACTAGCTAATCGATTTTCTGAGTTAATTTAACTATCTACAAACCAGTCAGAATTAAGTAAAAATTAACTGAAAAGTGGCTGATCCTTGTTATTTGATAAGGAAATTTTATAATATTTATGTCTCAAACTACAAGTATTACAAAAGATTGATTACCAAAGCCGTTCAATATTTCAATGACATGCTAATAAATGTTGATAGCGATAGCATATTTCCCTTTTTATAAAAAAGAAAAAAGCTCAAGCTATATGCAACTCCCCTGAGTTTTGTCATGTATAGATTATTATTATTTATTTATATTATATATTTCTATTAATAAAATTATAAAATTAAAAGAATATTTATATATTCAAATTTGGAATTCTATTCATTTTCGAATTATAGATGCCTTCTCTCAACTTTGAGAATTTGCAATAAAATCCTCTAAACTCTTATACAAAATTCAAGTTTAGCGAGTATATAATTGATGGTTATGGTGTTAATTAAGCTTAAATCTAAAAGTTTGCCGTGATTTATTATTGAATTTTAGGCGTAAGTGAGTTGTTTATACATACACGGTTCAAATTTTGGGGAAATCTGTGTAATTTAACTAAAACTAAAGGGTGAAAAGAAATAAAGTTTACAACTTATAATTTGTTTATCCATTTCTGGGACACATATTTGAGTTCACATGTGTATCTTTATAAAAATTAGGCTTTAATCATGTGCGTGACACATTCACTTGTTCAAAATATATACACCTTAATCTTTATTTAAAATATATTCAAAACTTCTAATACTTTGCCTGTGATCATTTATCTTAATCCATTAGGCTTCATGGAAGAAATGCTTAAATTTAAGTTATTTAATTTTGGTTGGTACCATTATTCTGCCCTCTCGAGTTGTAAAGTAACCTCTTAAAAAAATGGCCGACAAGAGATATATGACCAACACTTTTGTTGTTTTCACATGGATCCAAGGGTTTTAATATGGTATTATAAAGAAACAACCTTTATAACAAGGGTTTAATATGGTATTATATTTTATACTACTAAGTGCATCCCTTGTGGCTTTCCGAGAGAATATTTCAGGGGGCTGAGGCGTACTTAGCGTAATGAAGTATTTTTTGGGGTGCATTCAGCATCATAAAGTATTTCGTTGTTCATTTATTATTCTTTGACGTTGGATGCATCAAAAAATATTTTTAAGGTTTTAGACACATAAAAAAAAAATACTTGAAGGTGTTAGATGTACTGAAAAAATATTTTACAGTGTTGGAAGCACCTAAAAAATACTTTAAAATGTTGGATGCATCATAAAAAATTTTAGGGTGATGGATGCAAATAAGAAAATATCACATGATAATTTAAAATATTGACCCATTGAATGGTGCAAATTAAAATATGATTCTTGGTAAAAACTTCCAATATGGATTTATACCTTAACCCTTTTAAATTTCTCACTATTTAATAGTCAATGTTAGATCTCCATTAATTCAATGCAACATTACTACGATTTTAAATTTATGAAGCAACATTGAATAAAAAAAACTTTTAGGGCTACATCCAATTGGGTCAGTTTTAAGCATTGTTCGGTTAAAATGTGGATATATCTTCTAAAAACATTTTCATATTTACAATGATGCTAACTCAAGACCTTTTATTTAAGTAATCAAAACCATTTTTACCAAGATTAACATATGTTGACCCATTCATAAAGAATTTGAACTTACAACTTGACGTTAAAAAGTTTTTAAGGAAGAGTAGTGGTTAGGTTTTTTGTTATTTCCATTGTATGGAAAAAAAAAGTCCTTAAAAAAGATGCTTGGGTTGAATTGGAATACAAGGACTTGATGGTGATATTTATGAAACTAGTTACAGTGCTAGGCGTAAAATTTAACTCATCTTACTAATCTGATCTGAACGATTCAAATTTAAATTTTTTAAGTAATTTTTTTTAAAAAAAGAAGTGGTTGAAAATTTGTTTTTATTTTTTATTCTATATCAACTGGAATAATTTTTTTAAAAAAAAATAGACTTTTAAAAAAATTCAAATCTAGACTGTTCATATCATATTTGAATGTTCTAAATTAGATTAGTAGAATGAGATAAGTTTTATTTATCCATGGGACAATTAGATTGTGTTTAAGAATTCCTACAAAAATTAAATTAAATTGAGTGGAGTAGAGTCTAGAAAAATGAATATCATGTTTAAATTACTATTAGCATCAAACACCTAAACTTCCATGAATATTATGCAAGAAAAAAATGAAAATTGTGTAAAAATTCAAATTTATTTTAAGACAGCACAAAGTTTTAAAAAAATTGTGAAACAAAATTAATCAATAATCGTACTAATAAATGGTAAAAATTACAGTACCTCTATCATTCTATTTTTACATAGATGAAATTAAAGTACAAAAATGGATAAGACAAATAAAACTAACCTTTTTTTTTTCATTATATACATTTAAATACGCCATCTTACTTTTTGTTTTTTTTTTTGGGTCAATAGAGAGAGCATGCCTTATTAAATTGGAAAAATCACTAGATCTTAAAAAAAAATATAATGATAAAAAAATTCCTATAACAACTTAGTAATATACAATGATAAATTATAATTAAAAAAAATGGCATAAACTCCATAACTATTTTATCTGTATGCCTGTTCTTCAACTTTTTAATAATTACATTCTTTAATTATGATCTCATAGTGATTTCTGCCGTTAAATTTAGGTTCCAAAGAAAAACACCATTTCCTAACTAAGCAGTCTTCTCTTAATGGAATTCCATTAATATTTCCATGAGTGAGTGGAATCTCATATCATCATGTTTAGTTTTCGTTAAAACGCCATTTTCTCTATGCATTATTGCTTATCAACCACCCGTCTGGAATTCAATGTCCGGTGCAATTACCACACGATAAAAGCGACGTCGTTCGAGCTTCCGATGGTTTACCCAATTACCTACCGAAAATTAAAAAAAAAAATGGTTTTAAAAAAAAAGGTATAGATATTAATTAGATATTCCTTTTAAGAACTTTATGTATGTTATGAATATTACAATATCATCAAGTGTGGATGTCTATAACTTTTATCTTTTGGAATTCTACACTTAAAGCTATATTGGATATTCATAACCACATAGACTTTTAGGATTCCATTTTATAATTAAAGACTATAACCTCCGATGCCTTTATGTTGTATCATAATGTGGATTAATTTTTATGTTTATGCATTGTAACTCTTGGAAGAATTTGTAGCCTATAAATAGAGTTGTAACACAAAGGGTTGGATAGACATTAAATATACAAGTGAATGAGAATCTCTCATTCTTTCTCTTCAATTCTCTCTTACCTCTCTTGCTTACTCATCTCTCTTCAATTTTCTTTAATTTTATACCACGTTATCGATACGATAATCTACCGGATGAGTTCTTAGCATATTGTTGATTTTTGTATATTTTTGTTTGTTGCATAATGACATCTAAATTGTGTGGTCTGTAATGTTTTTTTCCTTAGAGTTACTTTAGCAATTCCCGCTACTTTATCTTACTGCATCTTTGATTTATTTACTCTTAATCAATCTGGGATAATCTGATGAGCCATTATATGGAATTAGTTGATTCTTTCATCGGATGTTTTAAACACCAGATTCCATGGCTAGGATTGGAGATTGTTATTATTATTTTATCTTATTTTAATTTTCCTTACAAGTTCTTTGATATTATTAATGTTATTTTAGTTTTGGCTTAAAGCCATATTGATCTTATTTTATAAAGTATGACCTGAAGTCATATGATTTTGATTATATGGCCAGAAACCATATTCATTTTATATCTTGAGATTATATAACCAGAAGTTATATTAAATGGCTAGAAGTCATATATCTTTTTCTATCTGACAATATAGCTATAAGCTATATTCATTTAATTCTTTATTATATGGCCAGAAGCCATATACTTTGTTGGATGATCATCAGTCACATGATTCATTTATCCTCAAGATAAATGACTAAAAGTTATATAATACTGACTTCTTATCATTGGTCTGAACCTAAAAGATTTTAATCTTTGTTATAATATTTTACTTTATATTTTTTTATCTTTACGAATTTTATTTAATTATCATTCGTATTATTATATTTGCATTGTTACATTTTCTGCTATTTTCTATTTTATTCATTGTTATTTATTTATTTTATGTTATTTATTTACCGTTATTACAGAAAACCAGAAGTTTACTGATCAAGACAAATTTATTGTTGGTACGATTTATTTGATCATCTAAGTCATATATAATATTCAACATATATTCAAAAATTATGAAGTGACATCTATTGAAGAACCAGAAGATTCTTCATGAATAGCCAATATATTATATAATTCAAAAGTTATTATGTGCTACTTGTTCTCAATAGAATATGGATCATGAGAAGATCATTAGTTATAATTTGAAACTAATCTCTATATTTTTGGAAATATCTTTAACTCATATGGGCCCATTCAAAAAGTATGTAAACTATACATATATTCAATAAATTTGATAGATGCATCTACAAGATGGTTACATATGTGATCATTATTAGCTTGCAGCCCAAAGTTTGCAAGATTGTTTGAATAAATCATTATGATGATGAGTGCACAATTTCCAGATTGTACGATCCATAAATCATTTGTTAAAGCCTCCATGTATAGCTTGATCAATACTTATGAGAGCAAGAGTTCCACTTCAGTGTTGGCATATTTGATTTAATATATTGCAGCACTTATACACATCAAGCCAACAAAATTTTTCCCGTGAAATTGGCTTTTGGTTAGGAGCCAGATATTTTCCATCATCAAAGGTTTGAATGTGCAATGTTTGTTTTTATTGATCCACCATAATTCACATAGATGGAAAGTTGAGATAAATGTTGGGTAAGATTCACCTCCTTGTTTGTCTCTAAATGAAATAAATTGGTGTTTTTAAAGGGAACAAATGAGTTTATGAGATTTGTACTGCATTATTGATTAATTGTCATTTGACAAAGTTTTTTCACATGAGGGGGAGAAATTGAGTAGTTGGAAAAGAAAACACATTTAATACATGATTAATATCAAATGTAGACTCTTAAAAATAATAGTATGAACAAGAAGTTCATCAAATATTGTATTCATTATATATTGCAAAATATCCGTCAGATTCAATCACTGACCTAAATGAGAATTACTAATTCTCATATTCCAACTAAAAATGCTCCAATTAATATAAATAAGAATGAGACATGCCTGGAGCATGGAAAATCAGTAGGTTCCAAATATAACACTTTGGATAAAGAAGAACATATTATTAAGATGATCATATGGAGGAGGCTGGTGTAACATCCTGAGGCATTGTCCCTGTTTAGCCGCCCGTAGGCACAGGGTTTTGTCCTTTTGGGATCCCATAATCGCTCAAAAGACGCCTTGAATGTCAAAGGTCACACCTTGACTACATATATGGCCTTTACTTTGGATGAATCTAACCGATGTGGGACTTGAGCACACCCTGCCTACTGCATCTCCCTTCCCCCTTCACCCACTCCGGGGTCCCTCAGGGTGTTAGGTCCCTAGCAGCGCTTGGTGTTACAATTACCGAAGTTTTACCATTTCGAGTCCCAGTTTTAACAGTCATCCTTTATGCCAGCGATGCAGTAGGCGCCACCCAGGGCAGTGCTGGGTCTGTTATGCTTGTGGTGAGATTGGTCACACTGCTAAGTATTGTGAGAAGGTGAAGAAGATCAACTCACCAAAGCCTTCAGTTTCGGGAAAGGCATATGCTTTGACAGTTGAGGAGGTCTGTGTAGCTCCTAATCTAATCAGAGGTAAAGTTCTCTTAATGGACAATCACTATAGTTTACTTTATGCTTTATGTTGACTCAAAAATGGGTGGCTTTATGATGAATTTATTTTGGGATAAGATATAGGTCGTTTCAGTTGGCATCAGAGCCGAGGACGCCTCTTTCCGTTGGTGGGGAGAGTGTAACACCAAGCGCTGCTAGAGACCTAACACCCTGAGGGATCCCTGAGTGGGTGAAGGGGGAAGGGAGACGCAGTAGGCAGGGTGCACTCAAGTCCCACATCGGTTAGACCCGTCCAAAGTGAAGGCCATATATATAGTCAATGTGTGGCTTTTGACATCTGAGGCACCTTTTGGGTGACTATGGAATCCCAAAAGGATAAAACCCTGTGCCTACGGGCGGCTAAATAGGGACAATACCTCAAGATGTTATAGCTGGCACATCAGAAGAGGCCAAGATATAACTAATTGCAAAAACTCAAGAGAGGTTCATGTATCTGAAAAGTAATATTGAGATTTTGATAAGTTATGTCGCAATGAGAAAAATGGAACCGAAAAAGATAGAGTTGTTGACAATAGTTTTGATAATAATATCACGTGATCAAATGAAGACTTCTACATAAATCTGTCATGCGAAATAAACAGAAAAGTGATTAGTTATGATCAAAAGTGAAAGGAAAAAACGCAGTAAAAATACGATTATGCTATTTCTATGTGAGAATTATAGACTTGCGGTCCAAACATATGAAATACAAAGTTATTATATGATATGCTAACATTGATGTGAAAACAAAGATTTTCACAATGTTATGATGATTGTGATGATATATAAGGTATATTATTTGGTGATAGATAAAAAATAATTACTAATATGGTAGAATATATGAAAAATATGTGTTTATTGAATATTGTTAAAGCCTATGCATATGGCTCATTAGACAGTAAAATGTACATCAGAATGCTCAAAGGATATATAATGTTGAAGCATGTATGAAAAAATCATTCAATATATAAAATGTTATATGGATTAAAGATTTTGAGTATATATATTTGATTGAAAAACATATAGAATAAATTAACATATCTTGAAGATATGATAAATGGATACATTTATTCAATACATCCAGAAGATATGATTGAGAAATACATTTGAGCATATAATTTGATTACAATGCATCTGTTTAGTTCAAATGGAAAAAAAGATCAACTATCTAAAAAATCATTGATGATATTCGCATTTAAGAAATATGTTTTAATGATAATAAGTGATATTACCATCAGAATGTGATATTGTCATTAGGGAGAGTAAAGATTATGTTGTACTCTTTGTTCCTTAACCAAAGTTTTGTCCCAGAGGGTTTTTCTGGTAAGGTTTTTAACGAGGTAGCTTCAATATATATTGTGTACCTTTTTCTTTCATTAGGTTTTTGTCCAACTGGGTTTTTCCTAATAAAGTTTTAATGAGGTATAATATTTGTTTATGGACATCCAATAGGGAGTGTTATGAATATTACAATATCATCAAGTATGGATATCCATAACCTTTATCTTTTTGAATTCTACACTTAAAGCTATATTGGAAAATTTTAAGAGATGGTAGCATTAAGAGATGGAAAATTTTATCAATGAAAAGGATTGAATGAATTTTAACACACAAAATTATCAACTATGTAAATTTTACATCTCTTAATGCTACCATCCTTCGATGTAATTAATATCACCATCAATATTTATATGTATTCATTTAGATTAACCGTGAAGATTATCTTACCAATATAACTTACAAGACTTAAATATATATAAAAAAATTTTCTCAATTTTCTCATGATATGGATTGATACTTAATGGTTGGGTTGTCATTTACTAATATTTAATGCTTTTTGACGAAATAGGTGCATGGACGGTTTGCCATTTATTATCTTGCCATCATTACTTTGAAAAATGAAGTGAATGACTTTGATTTTTGTGTTATTTTAAATTTTTGCCCATTCTACGAAACTTTAATATTTGTAATCAATTAGGCATGGTTAGGGACACAATTTTAAGAAACTTTAATTTTAAGAAAATTAATCTTGTAATTATTAAATTATTAATTTATTTATAATTCAATCCTTCAATATGATTGGTGCGATTTAATATTTGAATTTTTAACTTAAACAAAAGAATGAAAGAGCGACTGAGACCACTATGAAACTTGGCGTCTTCGGTGATACAAATTAGAGTTCCTCCCTGACAGCAGGTGTGACGAAACTCAATGAATTTTCTTCTTTTTTTTCAAATTATAAATTGATTTACCCTTATATTTTTATTTATATATCACGATTAATATGTTCTACAGAGAGAATGAATTATAAACTTTTTAATTGTATCCCTATTTAATATCCCTTGGATCATATTTATAAATTACATCATTAAATAGGATTAGAAGAATATTTATTATACTACATGATAATAAAGTTAACGCATTAATAAATGAAAGATAAAATTTTACATTCGTATAAAAAATTTAATGAAATAACTTATATATAAAAACCAACAATTTTCTTCTATCTCTACCTATAAATAAAATTAAAGAAGTGCTGCATTATATTAAAAAAAACAAGTTTAACAAATACTCCTATAGAAGAGGACTATTATGTCCCCTTTTAAATTATGTCCACTCTCACGTCCATTAACAATAAATAGACATGAGACGACCTCTCAATTCCATGCATTGAAAATGGACGTGAGATTTAAAAAATGAACGTGATAACCCTACCTTTTACATTCACTTTTTAATGTATGAGACAATCAAATATTTCCAATAGCTCTAACAAAAAATTCCTCATAAAATGAATGTGATTTGTTTCAATAATGATTATAATAAATAAAGGATAAAATTATACGGTTATATAAAAAATGTAATGATATAACTCATAAATGATATCAAAATTTTAATTGTATCTACCATACAAATAGCACAAGAGAAGTATAAAATAATGATATGTATAGATAAATAATTTTAAATAATATATTCGGTTTTAGTAAACTCAATGAAAGAGGTGAACTGACTCTTATATAAAAAATTGAAAAAAGTATTAAACAATTATCAATATAAAATGCTATGAACTAAGAACAAGTCATGCCATGTTCAGCACTCCCACGTAGAGTTGGGAAAATGGGCCAAGCTTGTCGTGCCGGCCCGATTAAGGCTATTTAAATTGAGAGCCGAGCCTGTAATTTAGTGTCAAAAAAGGGAGTCGGGTCTAAAATGGCTGGCCCTGTAGGGCCGCGGGCTTAAAAGGGCCAGCCTTTTAGGCCCCTCCAACTTTTTTTTTTTACTTTAAACATTTTGTATTCTTCCTATATTTTTTTTACCGTTTATCTAATGTATTATATTATAACAACTTTCTCTTTTCCTTCAAATTGTAAAAGAAATTTTTTCAAGTTAAATACTTATTTTCAGTTATTGAATGTGCTATATAAAGACAAACACAAGACACATATATATTTTCACTCCTTTAATTCTTATTATTTCCAATTTTAATATCAAACTTGTTATGTTGTTTGCCACATACAAACTACTTTTTAAAGACCAAAATTAAAAATGTATTATTTTAACTTGAACTATTTAAATAAATTGAAAATATGTTAAACATACATGTGACCCATGGGCCAACCCATGACCCACGGGCTGGCCCATGATCGACAGACTTAGGTGTCAAACGGTAAAATTGGGGAATGAATGTAAACCTTTATTCTATTATTTTATTTATTACATTAATAACATTTAAACATCTTCTTACTTCTAATTATAAATCATTTGACTACTACTAAAAATAATTTTCATGTTCAATTTTGCCAAAGACAAAAAATGATGGTGGTGGTGGTGTTACGAATAAAATTCTTGATATTTTTCATCTCGCTGAAGCAGAGCCTTCTGCGCCAATTCCTAATGAAGCTCAGTCAAATTCAATTGTCATTGAAATTAAAGATAGTGATGAAGATTGATGAAGAAAGAAGTTTATATTATATGATTTGTGAACTTAAGTTTAAGATTTTCAGAATATTTATTATTATCGATGTAGTTATTTAAATAATTAGATATAACTTTCTATGTTTTTGAGTAAGGGAATTGTATTGGTGTTAAAATAATGTTTTATTTTATAAAAAAAATGGTTAAAAGGGCCTCAGACCCGAGACCCGACCTTTCGAGGGCCGGGTCTGAAAAATTTGAGGAAATTAGGGGTAGGGCCTAAACGGGCCGGCCCGTTTAGACTCTAAACCCTATAAGGTCAGCCCTAATTTCCCACTCTACTCCCACCAAGGACTGACATCCACAGAATCTGAAAAGGAAAACGCATGGGCGGCCAAGTCACGAATGCTTCCTAAAGTGTGTGAAATTGTCGCACGTGGCAGTACACAACAACTCTTTTATGAGTTTATTTCATTCTACGCATGAAAAGAAATCATTAAGTGAAGGTGTCCCATGAAGTTTCAACTTAATTTTAATTCCTTAAAATCTCCAGATAATTGTTGAAGGGTAAGAAAAAGATGAATATAGCAGCACGGAGGGCACACAGCTTTGCTCTCGCTGTCCTTAACTACTTCCACCGCAACAAGGTCGCCCTCACAAAAATTAGGAAAACTCGAACTAAACCTCAACTGAAACCTACCCAACTCTGCAAAAAGGATGCAACTGTTATTACCAACACAGGCACCCTTCATAGTTAAATGAGTTTGACGGCTCAAACACAAAATTTCAAATATGAATTTGTCTGGTTATAAAATCAAATAATAATATTAAAAAAAGGAATGCAATTTTTATTTAAAAAAAATTTGTTGTGCAGCCCCATGTAAGTAATCTACTGCGTAGTAATTTGCTCATGTGGGGATTGTGTAGTAATTTCCTGTATATTAATAAATTAATATTAGCACCATTATTATCAATCAATATTGGTAACATAAGTATACAATCTAACAACTCATTATCAGAAAATGATAATATATTAATAACACGATTCATTTCTATGAAATGCAAAGAATGAAACAGTGAAGGGGAAAAAAATGTACTCGTAAGTCGTAATCCTCCTCCCACTAAAGGACAAAACGGATAAGATCCAGAAAATGTGATTCAAAATTAAAACAACACACACGTGGCACAAATCGACCAATGAATGACTCAGATAACGTCATTAACCTCTAAACAAATCATTGACCTAAAATTAAAAAAAAAAACAAAATTAACCATCTCACTTCCCCAAAATCAGTTGCCAATTTTCCACCATATGCTATCATTTTAATACATGAATATTCTTTCTGTATATTATTATCATCTTTGAACAACCCTTTTCTAAATCTTTTGCGCCATTCAGAGAGGACTTTCTGAACCGGTACGAGGCCATAAAATTGGAAAATGGAAACAACTCCACATGGTGGCCATTATCAATTTTCCAAGCTCTTAATAAACCCTGAAAAAGAAGACTGAAATATGAGAAGATAGGGAAGCCAACGAAGACTGAGTCATAAATGCAAAGTTACATTGTATGAAGAAAAACCGGAACAGAACATTAAAGTTCCTGAATTTCTGTCCAGAATTGGGAGGTTTCGTAAAAGTCTAACCTTTTTCATTTCCACTCTTATCTGTCTCCGAACGTGGATAAATTAGAAGCGGTATGGGAATAATTTCTCGAGTCTGAAGAAGAGTTGTCTTCATCCTTGAGCTTTTTTTGTGTGGCAGAAATGGCAGGAGGGTCATTTGCACAAGGTACTGTGGCGAAGGAGAGAGCAGCTCAATACAAGGGGAGAGTTACAGGTTATGTCGTCATCAGCTGCATTGTTGCTGCCATTGGAGGATCTCTCTTCGGCTATGATATTGGGATTTCAGGTTCTTTCTTCATTCTTCCACTCATGATCACCGGTTTTAATTTACTTAAGATCATATTTATTTTGTGGGGTTATCAGAGATAGCTGGGAAAGAGGCATAGTGAACAGAAAATTGCTTCTGTAGATCCAGAAAATCGCTTAATTTCTTAGTTGGTGTGAATTAAAAATAAAGATGCAAAAGAGGATGCAGATTGGATTCTGACGTACATAACTTTTTCTGTATCTTCTGTACTGTATGCACGTAGACATCATCATGTCTTGAATCATTTCTGGAACCTTATCGTCATCACTACTTGATTCCAGATGATGCAAAATCCCCCAGTGTTTCATCATCATTCACTTCGGCTCCGTTCCTATCGCTCTTTTCATCACTTTTTAAGTCTTCCTCTCCAATTAAGATTCCAGATGTATCCAATCAACTTTCTGGGTT
This sequence comes from Vachellia collinsii, assembly GCA_006871305.1. NCBI lineage: Eukaryota > Viridiplantae > Streptophyta > Magnoliopsida > Fabales > Fabaceae > Vachellia > Vachellia collinsii. The sequence continues at coordinate 6,680 of QFDD01001724.1, read as the reverse complement.
TAGGAAATTTAGAAACTTAGTCTATCAGACAGACATTTTGGGCACTATATATGTCGTAGCATCTGTATCAGTATCCCACGGATTTTAGGGGGAATTACTACAAGCTTCTAAAGAAGAAGAGATTTAATTACCCAAATGCAATGACAAGAGATTTATAAACTGCTCACTTGTCGGTCGTACCTTTTCTTTTCTTCTTCGGGATCACATAGTAATCCCCCCAAATTTTAGGCTTCAGTTTATCTACTAACTGCAGTGAGTAACGATTTGTGAACTCAAATTTTAGCAAGAAAGAAAAATAAAGCAACAGAATTCAACTGAAAGTTTGCAGATTGCTTCTTACTTAGGTGCTGGTTCAAGAAAGGGAGATCCATTCCTTTTTATATTGAAATTTTTCTGATTCTTGATTAATGGCTAACAGGTGGAGTGACTTCCATGGACGAATTTCTGCAGAAATTCTTCCCGTCGGTATACAGAAGTAGAGAGCACGCACATGAAAACAATTACTGCAAGTACAACAATCAAAAACTTGCATTGTTCACCTCTTCTCTATACCTTGCTGGCTTAGTTGCGTCTCTATTGGCGTCTCCTGTAACAAGGAAGTACGGGAGAAGGGCAAGTATAATTGGTGGTGGGATCAGCTTTCTTATTGGGTCAATTCTCAATGCAGCAGCTGTTAATCTGGCCATGCTTCTCATAGGTAGAATCATGCTTGGTGTTGGCATTGGATTTGGAAACCAGGTAATTAGCTATACTTTTAAAAATAAAATTATGTCTGCATACTCATGATAGATATGATACCACTACCTTTAAATTGATTTAAAACCCTGGGATAAAGGTTCATTTTTATCCTAAAAGTATTTATGAAGGAGCTGTGCGTATCTCTATGTTATTTTCAATATCACTCTGGAAGTATTAAAAAAGAAGCTAGGTTAATGGTCAACATTTACCTTTTAAATGTTAATGTTAGGTTTTTTAATAGTTAGGGTGATGTTGCACCTTTTTTAACACTTTTGAGTGACATTGAGTGGGAAAAAAACTTTTTGATACCCATAGCAACTTTGCAAATGTTTTTTGTTAAAAAATGACCCTATATGTTCCCCATTAACTCTGCATTGAAACCTTTTACAGATCTCTTTTAAGGGTGAGTTTATAAGCTTTTCATGAAAATTAAGTTGCTGATGCGTTGAAACATGAAACATTAAATGGGTCCAGAAAAGCATGTGTTGACATACAAGATGATCCAGTCACATCATAACCACCTTATGTAACTTAAACTTGAAATATAACATAGAGCTCCATCCCGTGGTTGTTTTGAAGGCAATTCCTCTATACTTGTCAGAGATGGCACCAACCCACCTGCGAGGTGGCCTGAACATGATGTTTCAAGTGGCGACCACTTTTGGAATCTTCACAGCCAACATGGTCAATTATGGAACCCAGAAGCTTCACCCATGGGGATGGAGGCTCTCTTTGGGACTAGCTGCCGTACCAGCTATTCTAATGACAGTGGGAGGAATTTTCCTTCCTGATACACCAAACAGCTTAATAGAAAGAGGATCAAGAGAAAAGGGAAGAAAGCTACTTGAAAAGATCAGAGGAACCAAAGATGTTGATGCAGAGTTCCAAGACATCATTGATGCCAGCGAGTTCTCAAACTCAATAGAGCATCCCTTCCGAAACATGCTGAAAAGGAGAAACAGGCCCGAGCTCGTCATGTCAATTCTCATGCCAATGTTTCAGATCCTTACTGGAATAAATTCAATTCTGTTTTATGCTCCTATACTGTTCCAGACTATGGGATTTGGAAGGAATGCTGCTCTATATTCATCTGCTTTGACAGGAGGAGTTCTTGCTTCCTCAACGTTTATTTCCATTGCAACAGTCGACAGATTGGGACGCAGGGCTCTGCTCATCAGTGGTGGAATACAAATGATCATATGCCAGGTAAAATTGCAATTTTTTTTTTTTGGTTTAACTCGCATTCACAAGAGTAGTGATTTGATGAAACACTAATATCATTTATTGAGCATTGTCAAACACGTCAACCACTCCAATCAAACATGATAGGATAAGACACTTAAAATTTATCCTCAGCCACTCATGCATAGTCCAGTTATATTATGAGGGTTCGAGAGGGAAAAACGCCAAGTCTTAAGTATGAAACAAGAACTCTGGCAAATGAAGAGTTTCATTGTCTAGACAATTGGCTATTTCAGACTGTTACTCAGATAGAGAGACGATTGACTACTTAATTGTATAATCTATAAAGCTGTATGACTACAGTGTCATTTTTTTGCCCCCAAATATGAACAGGTTATAGTAGCAGTAATATTGGCGCTAAAGTTTGGAGAAAACAAGGAACTGTCTGAGAGTTACTCAATAGTAGTTGTAGTTGTGATTTGCCTGTTTGTTGTAGCTTTCGGGTGGTCATGGGGTCCGCTAGGATGGACAGTTCCAAGTGAGATATTCCCATTAGAGATCCGATCGGCAGGACAGAGCATCACAGTTGCAGTAAATCTTCTGTTCACCTTCATAATTGCCCAAGTTTTACTTTCTCTCCTCTGTTCCTTTAAGTATGGGTTGTATCTCTTCTTTGCGGGCTGGATCACCATCATGACCATTGTGGTTTTCCTTTTTCTACCTGAAACCAAAGGAGTTCCTATTGAAGAGATGGTCTTTTTATGGAGGAAACATTGGTTCTGGAAAAAGATAGTGCCTCCTCAAGCTGATGCAACTGATGTGTAGGGTTATATACAGTTTCATGAGATGTTTTTTCCCCTTGGCCGAAGTTTCATGAGATGTATACATATTGAATCTAGCCATAGAATGTATGCTGTTATCATGTGTGTTAAATAGTTTCCCGTTTCAAAGAATTCCAAAGTCAGCAAAAATAAAAAAGATTCATCAATGCTTCTAGCCACTTGTTTTATCATAAAGTAAACAAGGCGAATTATGTAGGCACCACCATGGAGAATGTATGCCAGTATATATAATGATGATATCTTTCTATGACAATCTAGAGTTTCCTTTCCCTGCGTTGCATCTGAAACTCAGGAAATATAGCATTAAAATAACAGGCAGCATACTTCAGCATTCACCAATTATGCACACCAAATTTGAAATAATCTTTCAATATTTTTTTTTTTTAAAAAAATAGAAGGCTCCTCTTGTCCCGCACCAACCGACCACCGCCTGTCAAGTTCATAGTTCCTCTCTAATGCAAAGCTGCAACTCAGCCTTGAAACAGAGGAATGGATTCTGCAAATCTCCAAACCAAAGCTGCATAGCCCCTCTCTAATGCATTTGCTTACTTTGGATAGCAAGATACTCGTATTTCATCTTGGAGCAGATAGAATAGCCAGCCAAAGTGGGAAGAAAAGCGACTTGCAAACAATTTGAATTTGATTTGATAACACTTATGCTCAATCCACCGGGCATATGTCATTTGAGTTGAAGCTAGAAACAGAACAAGGGTTAAATGCCTCAAGACATTGCTCTTACCCAGCGAGACCAGAGATGCGGATAGAATGGTATCAAACTACAATCCGTCAACAATTTTAAACTCATAATCGCTGATTGAACTAGGTACTCAACAATAAATCATATTAGTATCAAATAAATTTAAATCAGTGAGAATCAGCAAGGACCTATCAAGTGAGAGAAAATGCGTTCTTATAACCCATGGGGTGTACGGTGCACATACTGAAACAAGCAATAAGGGAAATTCAAAGAAAGCACGCTTGGACCCCAAAGTGGTTATGAATATGATCGTGCACTGTGTCTACATTCTAAACATTGAATTGTATTTAATCATCCACGAGGTACCCATTACAACCACTCAGAGGGGCAAATTCTGTGACCAGTCTCGGTCAAACACGAACATATACGCATAGGAAATTATTCATCGCTAGAAAACGAGCGAAGTTTCGAAAAGATATTCTTACATGCGCAAGGATCCTTCATTTTTAAGACCCAAGTTTTCCATTCAAATCCGTGATTTTAATATCCGCATTGAGAAGCAAATTCACTCCCAAGCAAACCGAATGTAAGATCACAGAAATACATAACAGTTTCGAGCAATCTTAAAGAAGGAAAGAATAAATTCCGAACAAAAGGGGGAAAAAAGGTGTCGTGAACTGAGATAGAAGGGCATTAACAAACTGCAGAAAGCAAGCTACACCAATATTGATCTTGTTGCATCAAGATTCAGAACTACATCGAGAAGAAATAGACATAAAAGGACGAAACAAACACCTGAAAGAAACGAACCAACACTTAGTACGCTAACTTCTTCCACACGATCTAGAAGGCAAGCATACGCACGCAACCTACCGACCCAGCCTAAGTCAATCCATCATATGGTACTTTATAAGACTACATGAATTTACAAGAGATTTTTAGTCTCGAAAGCCGCACCTTCCGCCCTTTCAGATGCACTAATACTATCTAAAATGAAAATACTGAATAGAGTGAGCCCCCTTTCAGGAACTAAATATCAAATTCTCGTCGCTAAAAGCATTCCTTAGCATCGCTTCGAACAGTTGTTGATTTGCTCGCATCCAACAGCCAACCTCTTGAAAAAATAAAGGAAGCTCGTTGAGATTATGCGAACGACCATCTACGTAGGAAGGAAGAACCGAAATCCTAACATCTGCCATACAATCATCAATCAACACTTGAAACTTTATTTCCATCAACGGTGTCAATCCACTTAGAGATCATACGCATCTACGGCCCCTTATCATACCAAATCGAGCCTTAGCAACCGCCTCAAATCGCTGGTGGCTGCACCGTTCTTCCCTAGAAATCCTGGTACCGGCAACGAACTAGGAGGCGGTGACGAAACAAAAGCGGATCCGGCATAGATCCCATCCTTCAAATCCGAAACCCTAATCTGCTTCTGCACCATTTCCGGGTCAGGACCCAACCGATCAGTCGATCCCAAAACCAAATCAAAACCTTCGTCGCTCTTGGACATTTTCCGGTTGTTTGAGGAAACAGCCACCGCTTGGGACTGGTTGTTCTCGGAACTCAACCTTTCCCCTCGCTTGAGGATCTTGACCTGGCCCATGACAAGGTTCGTGGCAGGACTTTTCGCCACCATGGATCGACCACCATACCGACTCCGATCTCGATTGTTATGATTGGCTTGAACGGCCACCGGACTTCTCTTCCTCCGGCGACTCTGGCAGGCCTGAGAGTTAGGAATTGAAAAAGGGTTAGGGTTAGGGTTACGGTTAGGTTTCCTTTGCGATCTGACAGGTGATGCCGTTAGGGCTAAGGCTTCGTGGCCTAACCTACCTCGAAGGCAATCTTGAGAGGGAAGTATCGCTGTGGCCATCTTCAACAAAGGGATGGGAAGGAGGAAGAAGTAAAATATGGCAGTCTTGCAAATTGAGATCTAGAATTGTGTGTGACGAGAAGGAGGAACTTCATCGATATTTATAGGCAATCGAGTCACGTGAGGGGCCTGAACAGCCTTGTAAGTGGTTCGTTTATACTGTTTCGTGTGATGGAGGCTACTGGACCAGGTCACGTGAGATAGCCTCAAGGTCGGTTTTCCTTCAGTGTTACATTTTACACCGTGTATAATGACGTGTCAAGTTATGAGTGGGAACGGGTGCGTTGGGTCCACGCCGACCTTGAACCTTGATTTGCGTTTTTTGGGCCAACTAACCTTGTTTTGCGTTTACACTTTACACGTATGGTCTATTTTATTTTGTTAAAAAATACTAATAAATTAATAGTGGATATATAAATATAAATATCTTTAATTAATTAATCAAAAACAACAAATGCTTCCTTCGGTACCATAGAATTGAAGAGATCGAATCGGAATTAAGGTTGAAAATGATATTTTAACATGTTTAGATAGAAGTTAATTATATGGACGTATCACTCCATCAGATATGGGAATTAACATTTTTTAGTCTTCCCATGAGAACTGAGTTCCAGTTCCATGAAACTGACTCTCTAACTATTTTGCCCTCTCCTCCTCCTATTAGCCATCGCCTTTGTTGACCTCAATCTTTATCATTTATGACCATCAATGACCCTCCCCCTCTTGTGCAACGAATCTTTATTGACCATCCTCCCTCTATTTTTAACTGATCTCTTTCGTACCAAACAGACCCTAATATCAATTCATATCCCAAATTGGATTGCTTTCAAAGGAGTGACACTGATGAGCAATCAAAAATAGGAGAATGACCATATACTCTATTTGGTATGATTTATGGAAAATGAAACTCCGAATTTTATTTTTTACTTTTCTTTTTGTTTTTGGAAAGTTAACTCCCATTTTCATATGGGGAAAAGACTAGCACACTCATCAAACACACACGTGCGCAGCCCCATTTTAGTTAATAATGGCATAAAATCCACAGCCTCCTCTATAAAATGTAGTGTGGGTTGCATTTGAGCTATAAACTATTGCCATACATCAAACTAAACTATTAAAATGTGTTTGGTAACTCTAAATAAAATTAGTTACTAAACTATGTAGCTCAACATATTTTTTTTAGAAGAGGTAAAAACTCTATACGATCTAAGTATTTTTGACTTGCCCATCCAAATATCCTCCCCTAACTTCAAATTGATTGTGAAATTACTCTTTCTATAACATTTTTTTAATCTATTCTCCCCAAAAACTCTTGAAACGCTCTTTCTATAGACTGAAT
>QFDD01001723.1:0-21337 GCA_006871305.1 Vachellia collinsii | reverse complement strand
CAATGTATCTCTTTAAAGCGATATGATATGTATGTCTATGAAAAATAGGGATGTGCATGGACCAGACCAGATTGGGTTGAAATCCAACCCCAGGTTCAAGGTCGATCTAAACTAAACTTGGTTTAGTGGACTACCTGGATCCAGGTAGTCTAGGACCTCCTTTTTTTATTTTTCCCTTTTGCTATAGTATATTTTTTCCTCTTTGAATCATGTTTTATTACACAATTAACACAAAAAACCTATAATCACAAAATTCATCCAAAAACATTAAAATCTAAGCATAAATCCATGATGTCCAACATTCAACAATAATATAAACTTAAAATAACATTCAAATTGTAATGTTACAATCCATTATAACAATTACATCATGTTTGTCAAAGCGTTGGAAAATCACGTTCACTCAAGCCAAGACAAAACTCATCTCACATACTTATCTTGTAAATCGTAAATCACGTTCAAAAGGTAGCTTTCAATACTAATCCAGTGCATATCACATTACAAACAAGTGAACAACAAAATGACAAACAATTGAAATCTAATTTCCATAATGTTTATGTTACTATTAATGCAATACCTTTGTTCTGAAAAATCCTAAGAAATGATCAATCCTGCATGCATGACAACAAGTTCTATTAAGACATTAGCAACTATGATATAGCCATTCACAACTTCCATAACAACACAAATTGTCACTTACATATATGTATCATCTATTTCTTTAGGTTCATTACATTAGCTTTACATGCTATATAAACATGTGCACTGTTGCCATTATATTCAAACAGGTCATCAAGATCACCATCATTAATGAGATCTATAAATATACTATCATCAAAGCTCACTATATATTTCATGTAATAACTATTTCCATATCATTACCCTCAAATCTTGCATCTTCAACCCGTCTTTTATCGATTTTATCCTTACACTCCCACTATTATATTTACCTTCATCATCAACATTATGTACAAATTTCCCACGTATGTGAAAAAACAACACAAGTGCCTTCAAAGGGGTTGAACCATATTAAATATCATCTTGCATGATAACATGCAGCAAATTCATCAAAATGTTAGTTACTCACCAATAACTTTTTCCTCACTTTATAGAATGCGCACAACACACACTTTCTCCATTTACTATTTCAGTTTATGTTTTGATAACTATAGCTATGCTATTGACTACACACCTCATCTATCATTCCTATTTCACCTCAAACATACACCCACATAATCATCTTAACCTTCTTCCCATTTTCCTTCAACATGATTTGTCATAGCCAACCAATCCTTACTTACCAATATTTATTTGAAAGAGGCTTTATCGATACTAACAAGAATCACGCAATGAATGGATTAATCTTTGGACAAATTAATTAGAAAAATATTCAATAACCATCCTCATGCAGTAGAAAATTCAATAATAAATAAGCTTGGGGTGATTCAATACCCATCATCAATCACCTACTACTCAATTTGAACCCTATTGAACACCACCCCATCCATATGTAACTCAACTCACAATGCACACACCCAAAAAATAAAAGCCAACAAAGATGAATGCCGTCCATTTTATGTAAAGTTCAACGTTCACTACCTCTTCACTATCAAACCCACTTACCCATAACCGAAACCCATCAAAATCAACAATGACAACAACACGATGATGGTTGGAGGAGTAGGAAAAGAGTTTTTATGTCAAAAATTATTTCAGCTTATCCCCTTTCCCAGCTTTCCAACTTCAATGAAGTATGCTGCAAGTTTTGTCACCTCCTCTATGTGCAAACACCTTATTGTTGTCTCACATTATATATGGTCTTATGTTAGTGAAGGGTTGTTTAGGCTTTTTCTTTAAATTCTGAAATTCTAAATTTTTGTCTAATACTTATCTGTCATTTCCCTTATTCATAACACCATATAGGGTTTTCCATATTGAAGGGGTATTTTATAAGGATTTTCCCTATTATAATTCGTCTTTACCTTCCTCTCAAATTTTCTTCCTTTTATTTTAGCACTTGAATATATAAAACATTGTAGTGTGAATGTTTATGTATTTTATTGAGGAGGTTTCACTTAATCAATAATCTTTGAGACATAGTTTTCTTTCAATAAGTTTTTGTCTCATTGAGTTTTTCCTAGTAAGGTTTTGATGAGGCACAACATTTGTTCATGAACATCCAAAAAAGAGTGTTATAAATATTACAAGATCAAGTGTGGATGTCTATAACCTTTGTCCCTTGGAATTTTACATTTAAAACTATAACCTACAACATGAATGGCTTATTGGAAGTTTTCTATGGTTAATACATATAATGACTCTTATGCTACAAATCCTACAATAAAATGTACTTATTCCTTGTTGTAACTCTTGTAATAAAATTGTAGGACTTGTGGCCTATAAATAGTAAGTATGAATCAAATGGTTGTAAGCTTGAAGTGAATAAAGAATTTATCCCCCCTTTCTCTCCAATGCCCTCTTGTTTCTCTTGTCTTCACCATCTTCTTATGCTAATCTTTTATCTTGCTCATCTCCATCTCAATTTCTTATCTATTTCTTATTTTTATAACATATTTGAAATTATCATGGATAGAAAAAATCACCTAATTTGAATGCAACCATTAATTATCTTGCCCATCGGGCCCATTTGGATAAGCGGTGATAGAAGTAATTTTTTGATATAATGACTTTTGACAAATGAAGTTAGAGTAGAAATTAGATGATGTAATGCGATTTATGTTTGGATTGAAAGTAATGGAAGTCATTCTATGAAACTGAAACTTGTCTAGATAGATATTTGAGAAGTAAGTTTTAGTGAAAAATAATTAAAAAAGGATGTGAATCTCATTAAATAACACATACACACACATATTATATTTATATATTTGGATGTTTCTATGACAAAAAATAAACTGACAAAAATTAAAAATAGTTAATCTCATGTAATTTGTTGCCATCATATATATATATATATTATCAATTATAGGGTAAATCGACAAAAATAATTCAGAAGTTTTCGTGTATAGGCAATTCTCACTTTATATTAATGTAAATATTTTTATGATAAAAATGTATTTATTAGATATATTTGAAAATGAGAATTGATGAAAAAGTAGAGACAATTGAAATAGGCAATATCGAATGAATTGGGTCCAAAACTTTCAACCCAAATAACATAGAACTCATCTCGCAAAAAAAAAAAAAAAATGGAAACATAGAACTCACGGCTTTTTTACTTCACATCTTAAACAACGGAAATGATTCATGATGCCTTGTGATGGCCAAAAAGAATTGTATTATAAATTTCAAGCTGGAACGAAATTCCTTATTTAGTCAACGAAATGGACTTTTCGAGAAAAGCATTCGATATGGACTCCTCCTCCGCCACACCCACACATCACAATAATAATAAATGTTTCCAATTATGCATTCCATCTCTCCTCCACAAACTTTCATTTATTGACAGTTCCTTTCCAACTAAAAATTAGAAATGGCCTTCCTCCACCGATCCAACGCCGTTTCGCAGGATTCCGAACTAGGAACTCCGCTTCTGCATCTCGACACAGTGAACGGCGCCGTTGACTTCGAAGGCCAACCGGCGATCAGATCGAAATCTGGCAACTGGAGATCAGCATGCTTCATCATAGGTATTCTCACACTCGATCTCTCTCTCTCTCTCTATTTAGGAGATTAAATGTTCCATTCTATGTATTGAAGGTGTGGAAGTTGGGGAGAGGATCGCGTTCTACGGGATAGGGTCCAACCTCATCACGTTCTTGACGGGGCCGCTTCATCAGAGCACAGCGGCGGCGGCGAAGAATATTAACGTTTGGGAGGGAACGGCGTCGTTGCTGCCTCTGTTGGGTGCTTTCATTGCTGATTCCTATCTTGGACGCTATCGTACCATTATTGGAGCTTCTCTAGTCTACATCTTGGTCAGTTCACTTCAGTCCTTTTCTTCCCTATCTGTCCTTATTTTCAAATCTATGTGGTTCTTGTTTTACTTTATCTGTGTCTTTATGGGGAATAAATTTAAATCTCACAAATTCAGTGTATGTATTTTCCAATCAAAAAGTTCTAACTGGTTTGTGTAGTTTGCCTTGAAAATCACGTGAGACAGAATTTCTCAAATGACACAGTGGACACAAGAATTTTTCAAAAAAGCATTTTGTCTATAATTATCTGTTGACTTTTTTATTGCCATTTATTTTAAACGAATCGACTTTGAGAATAAATTTATTATTAAAGTAAAGTACATCAATTTACCATATGTTTAATCTTTATTAAAGAGATCTCCCTCTATATGGAATTGACCTTACTTGAAATCAAATCATATGTTATATAAACCTCCCTCCTAGTTTTGACCATTTAACCACAAATCTTTATCCAAAATTTTAAAAATAATTTTATTATATATTTTTAATTTTTTTATTATGTGAGTAAATTGGTTATCATATTACGAAGTTAATTCATTTTATACTTATAAATTTTTATTTTTTAATAAATTTAAATGTATAAAGTTATTTATTTATGATGTAATCTTTTCAATTTGTATGCTCGCTGAAAACGTTTTGCAATCATATATATATATATATATGCATTTTCAATTAAATTATAAAATTATATAATTATGATGCCCTTCTATTAATATTTTTAAATATATTTGATTAAACATGTGTTTGTCAAAAGAAATTACTCAAATTTTTTATGAAGTTGTTAATATTTTTGAGGAAGCACCAATCTTCAACTTTTCAACTTCTGTTTTTTCCCACCTTAAAACATCGAAGAGTCAAAAATAGCTAGCATATCTTTAGATAGCTAGTAAATTTTTTTACTTCGCCAACAAAAGTATGCATATTATTTTTTTTTATTTGAAAAAATTTAGATGATTTCAGTTCCAAAGCTTCACGAGGGTTAGGTCAGGTTATGCCTGCTTAAAGAACGTTTATAGAGATTGTACTTACAGATCAATTATCAACAAGGCTTTAACATCAGCAACATGATTTGAACTCATGACTTTGTATGTCATGAGCCTACTCCTTCTTGATCATATCAACCTTCATTGATAAAAGTATCCTAATTTAGAGTAAATTATAGACATTTATTTTCAATTTTATTAAAATATAATTTTTAAACCAAGTTTTTTTCCCCAAAATTCATTAAATATATTTTTTTTCTAAATATAAAAAATAGAATGAAGAAAAATTCAATTTTTAATTTGAAATATGTTGAATAAAAAGATAAAAAAATGTCTTCATGAAATGAATTTAAGAAAACTACGTATTTTAAGCATATATTTATTGGATATATATTACAGAAAATTTATGAGAAACAAAAATATAATTCACTTTAATTTTGATTAAACTCATGGGGTCCAATGTATGGTGTAGTTTTTCTAATAAATCGGCATATTAATGCAAGTTAATTAACGGCAGAAAAGGACATACTTTTCTGGCCATTGGATCTCACTTGTTCCCAAAAATGTTGGGTATGCAAAAGAGGCACTTTGAACTAGTGATACAAGATTTGCCCTTTGTGGCACTAATTTTGGAGTTCGATTTCCACCGTAGGCACCATGTCTGCCCTTCGAAGTCCACCAAAAAAAAAAAAAACAAAGAATAGGTGCTTTGGAGTATGGGGTCATGATTATAATCTATATATTGTTTTCATGATTATTTGGCCAAATTAAATCTCCTAAAAAGTCAAAAAGGATTCTTCCCTAAAATGCAAATATGATTCTTCCCCTAAAATAAGAATACTAAAAATAAGAGACTAATCTAGAAAATAGAAAACTATGAAGATTACAATAAAATATGAAGCAAAGCTTCCTAACAAGTCAAGGAGAACAAGAATGTCTAGCTTGGATAACAAGAATGGTGTATAGGTAGCAATATGATACATCTATAACTCCTTTTGGAAGTCCAAAATTGCACTTGAAGATCTTCACATCCTCTTTTTTCATTGGGCTTTCAGGCCTTCGATATTCATAAGTATGTCTTGAGCTTTCAATATGGTTGATATAGACTCCAAATGGATTTTGTAACCTCTCTATTCTCTCTCTTGTTATGAGGACAACTAATGATAAATCCTTTACTTGAACAATCACCCTCTTGGTTCATATCGTGACTTAATTTTATTATGTTTCAGGTATCAGTTTGTTAAACACATATATGAACACACACCCTCTTTTATCTGTAGTTCACAATTTTATAGTATATCTTACATAGCTGTATGTTGTATCATAACATAAAAGATGTGCGGATTTTGGTTGGTATTTATTAGCTACTAACCATCATGGGCATGTAGCTCAAATGGTGGAGCGCTTGCTTACCATCTGAGAGGTAGGGGGATCGATACCCCTCATCTCCACCATTTTCTTTTCCCACCCAATGGGATAAGACTTTATTATCTTTTATTTTTTGCCAGTGATAAGACTTTTGTTACTGCTGTAGTATTAGCGACTAAGCCTTGGCTTTGGCATATTGTTTATTTCAGGGACTAGGATTGTTGACTCTGTCAGCCATGCTTCCTTCATGTACAACTTCTGGGTTAGCATTTGAGATTAAGTTGGCATCATGTTCTACAAAGTTGCAAGTGATATTGTTCTTCTTCTCACTTTACCTAGTGATTGGACAAGGAGGTCATAAGCCTTGTGTTCAAGCTTTTGGAGCTGATCAATTTGATAATCACCATTCAAAAGAATGCAAAGCCAGAAGCTCATTCTTTAATTGGTGGTATTTTACCATGTGTGCGGGCTGCTTGCTCACTCTCTCATTCTTGAACTACATTCAAGAAAACCTTAGCTGGGTTCTTGGATTCGGAATCCCTTGTCTTGCAATGCTCGTTGCTTTGGTTGTTTTCTTGTTTGGAACTAAGACTTACAGATTTCAAAATGAAGCAAATAGGAAGAGTCCGTTTGTTAGAATTGGCAGTGTTTTCGCGACGGCTATAAGGAACCGACGAGTTACTGTTCCAGACACTGCAATCAAAGATGAAGCTTGTAATATCATTCCTCTCCAATGTTCCGAACAATTCAAGTAAGACATTGAAATATTCATCCAATGTTGTATCAATGATTGTGTCCTCTTTTAACTGAATGGCTTTTTGTTGTCAACTATGGCAGATTCCTTGATAAGGCACTGTTTGCACCAAAAGGATCCAAAGAAGAGGAAGCGTGCAGCGTTAGGGAGGTGGAAGAAGCAAAAGCTGTACTTAGGCTTGTTCCTATTTGGGCTACAAGTTTGACATTTGGTATTGTTTATGCTCAAGTTCGAACCTTCTTTACCAAACAAGGGTTTAATATGGAAAGAACAATTTTTCCAGGTTTTGTTATACCTGCTGCTTCCTTACAATCCCTTGCCACCTTGGCCATTGTTTTGTTCAGTCCTATCTATGATCGAATATTTGTACCAATAGCAAGAGGTATCACTAAGAAACCCTCTGGGATCACAATGCTACAGAGGGTTGGTACTGGAATATTTTTATCCATAATTACGGTGGCCATTGCGGCTCTTGTTGAGATGAAAAGACTGGAAGTAGCCATTGAATTTGACCTAGTTGATAAACCAAATGCAAATATACCAATGAGTGTGTGGTGGCTGATTCCTCAATTCTTCTTATTTGGAGTTGCTGAGGTTTTCACCATGGTTGGTCTTCAAGAATTCTTCTATGACCAGGTACCAAATGAACTAAGAAGCATGGGTCTTGCTCTTTACTTGAGTGTAATTGGTGTGGGGAGCTTTATAAGCAGCTTCCTTATCTCTATGATAGAGGAAATAACTGGTAGATATGGAAATAGTAGCTGGTTTGATGATAATCTCAATCAGGCACATATTGATTACTTTTATTGGCTACTTACGGGGCTCAGTGTGATGGGTTTGATTTTATTCATCTTCAATGCAAAATCTTACATCTATAATCAGAAAGGTACTGCACAGGGATAGCAATATATTTTATATATTCTGTCATATCAATGTGTATATAAGGAAGTCCAATATATTCTGTGGGTTCTGCTTCTGTTTTTCTTTCATTTCAGTCTTGAGCTAGAATGAACCAGAGGGAGGTCAATTCAGTCTGAGCAGCTTGGGAATTTTCTATACAATCTCTTCAGATCTTAAATTGTGTTCTATAATCTTTGATTGCCATAGGTGGAAAGTGTAATTAAATTATATATAGCCTGAATGTGCAGAATGTTAGCTACTACTTTATGAATATGTTTCTTTTTCTTTGGTTTATTTTTTTGGGGTGAAATGAAGATATAAAGCTATATATGTGAATGATGTTGATGCAGAATTTTATGATGACATGGGGCTGAGTAAATTCTTGTTACTATAAAATCTAAAAGTGCCTCATATGAACTGCGGGGGGTTGACTATAAGGTTCTAAATAAGGTATTTAATCACCCATAATCTGATAATTGTGGATCATGAATTGATAAATTTCAAAGTAGAAAATGACAACATGTTTGTACTGCCCATTCATTAGTGTGACTTTTTTATTATTAAATTCCCTTTCATTTAGATCTTGTAGTAATTCTTGAAGAAAAACCCCTCATGATGTTTGTGCAGAAAATTGATCTAGCAAATTACATTACGATTCTGTTTCTTAGAAAGGGTTTGAATGCTCTGGCTGTTCATGGAAATTGGTAAGCAACTTGGTCAAAATAGCTACAAGCATTGCAACAAAATGATGGATTTTCATGTTAGGAATCCTATTTGGCATGTGGTTGTATCAGAGGTTTAGAATCTCAACAGGGAGTGGCCATGTCAAATTTCCATTCAGGGACACTAGGACAATAATCATTTTGGTTTTGAAATGTCTTAACCTATTGAAATCTGCTTGGTATAACTTGGTTTAGTTTGGAACTGGTTTTAATGCGCTTAGATTGATTAAATTGCCAATTTTAATTTTTTATAGGAAAAATTTGACGGTATCAGGAATGTGATCAATGGATGATGGGTTAGAATAGATTAGGCCCGAATTAGGCTTTAGGTAACTAGGTTTGGGCCTGCAATAATAGATATTTGAAGCTTGATTTTAGACCTGAGCCTGTATGCCTATTTACTAGACAGGTTAGGTTAAGCTTAAAGTAGGCTAGACTGTAAGCCTCTGCTAAAGGCCTAAACTATTTTCATCCATGATATAAGACATTGATTTCAATAGATAATGATGATCCAATAACTACAATATATGAGCTAGGGTCCATCTGCACCTTTCTACAATGGTGTCATCTTCTCCTTCTACTTGTCCCGCTGAATTTGATTATCTCCAAATCGTTTGGCGCTATCTTTTTACACATAGAAATAGTAAGATATAATATCATATGTTGAGATCATTAAAATATTGTAAATTAAAATTCATTAAAAATAAGAAAATTATGTACTAAAATTCCCAAAATACCTTTGGAAGATAATTGTGCCCAATGAGGTCCAAATTAGCATGCAAAACGCCAAGTGAAGATGATTAAATATAGGGGAAATTACACACTGGTCCCAAGCAAGAGAATTTATTAATGTAAGGTCCCACAAAATCACCAAATAAGTCTGAAGTCCCAAGGGACTTGGAAGTAATTAAATCTAAATGTGCAATTACCTTTTTGTCCTTTCTCATTGGAAAAAAATACCTTTTTCTGCATTCACACACGTTCACCCTCGCTCAGTCTCGCTTCCACTCTCTCTCTCTCTCTCACACACACACAAACACTCTCTCTCTCTCTCACACACACAGAGGGAGCGAGGTGCGCGAGACCAAAGGTCACCAGGGAAGGAGGAGGAGGAGAAGGCCAAAATAATTTTGTCAGCAAGATTTGGAATGAAATCTGAAAAGGGGTTAGGGTTCAAAACATGCGACTTCTCTCAACTTTCACTTAATCTCTCATCATGAGGTCCAAAACAGATCATTGTCCTTATCATCGTTGGTCGCCATCTTCATCATCATTGGTTGCTGTTATCCTTACGCCAGCATTGTTATCAGTGGCTGTTTTCATTGATACAGAAGCTTTATTCAATAGCTAGGGAACAATAAGCAGAGATCCTATCCCTTTGTGAACATATTTATGTTGCTTGTGTGAAAGTATGAATTTTAGACCAAAAATATTATTTATTCATCATTGATATTTGAAGAAATTAATTAATTTTTTGCAACAGGAATTGCAGCAGGAATTAAGAATGGTATGTGGTTTCCTTGAAAAGTTGTAATCTTTTAGTTTCTTACTTTGACAAAGATAATTTTTGTGTGCTGAGAACAATTGCTACGTAAATTGAAAATATGTTGTCAATATTAGCCTCGAAAGTTGTTAATATGGCTGATTGAGTTGTTAGTGATAAGTTTCTGCTGCAGTGTGTCAGTGAAGTTGGCAAGTATATCTGGGAAGCACATGATATGTTTCTTTCATATTGGGGGATAATTTGTAAGTGGAGAAGATGATATCCGATATGTGGGGGGTAGTGTGAGAACAATAATCATTAAGTAAGGCACAAAATTTGAAGAATTGAGAATGCTTATAGCATCTATTGTGAGAAAAGAAAGTGATGGACTTGTTATGAAATTCACAATTTGCTTTGATAGTACAAATACATTGTGGACTTGGTGGATGATGAAGGGGTAGAGCATTTTATTAGTTTCAATGGAGAAAGTGGTCATATGTATGCTCGAGAAGATGGAAACGACAATACACAACCAACAAGGAAGATGCAAGAGAGGAGGAATTTGTGTAACTTGTTTCAGTTTATTGAATTATTTTTTATTGTTATCATTTATTACCATGTAAGTTGTCATTGAAATGATCCTAACTTGTAATTACGAACATCCTAAGTTGTTACTAGCTTTAGGATAAATAACTTGGTTAGATGTTCAGATATATCATGTATTTTTGCATGGACCTTGTTTAATGAAGAGCCACTGTACACACGATGCCAAAGTACTCATGAGATGAACTTCATCAAGTGAAGATTATATGTTTGTGGTGGCTTGTAACCCATAGGAACAACTTACATGTTGATAATGTACTCTACATGATAGCAAGCAAGAAAGGGAGAGGAAGAAATAGATTTATGTGTATTTATTTGTAAGGACCTTTTTGAATTTTGTATATATTGACACATTGAGCAAATGAAATGATTTTGGTTGCGCATAATTGCCCTATTTTAACATTAAATATGTACTGACAAATTAATTGATGTTAATTGTGTAATTACAACTGAAGCACCTTGATCGATAACTGAAATATCTTGATTGACAACTGAAACACATTAATTGAATATAAACATTACATTTGTATAGACAAATTGAGATTAAATCTGTAATGACAACTTATATACCTTAACTGATAACTAAAACACCTTGCTTGACAACTGAAACACATTAACTGACAACTGAAACATTAAATCTGTTTTGACAACTCAAGCACCAACATTGACAAGTTAGTGCCTGTCATTGACAACTATCTAAACTCGCCAAGGCCAAATACCATATTGACAACTTAAGCATCATAATTGACAACAACCTGAGCATCTGCATTGACAAGTCGAGCACCAACATTAAATGACAATTGAATTGACCTTAAATAAGAACCTGAGCATAATAAATGACAATACACTTAATTGAAAAATTAATTTAAGCTGAAAACATTAAGTATATATTGATAACTTAGAGTCCTTGATTATATGTAGCATAATTACAACACTATAATTACAAATTGTGTAACAGCTGCTTAATTATAGCAACATATTAGTTTTTTCAGCTGCATAATTACAAGTAGTTTAACAACCCATTCAAAAAATCATACAAGTTGTATGTCTATCTAATCAGTATCTTTTCTCATTGCATAAGCATCCATGTACCAAGGACATCCTTCGACCTTGCACTTAACTATGATCTTCACAAATTGATATATAAACTTGTGTGCAATGTTGTACTTGTACAGAGTTTGTCGAAGGACTACTTCACTAGAAAAAACTTGACCTTTACCAATGACCAAATCCTTCCATTTTGTGGAATTCATCTCGGGTATTGGTGTGGGCACCATTTCTACAGCACATGCTAATGATAGTGGCTCTTCATTAAATAAGTTACATGCAAAAATACACGATCCATCTGAACATCCAACCACGTTATCTTTCTTGAAACCAATGACAACTCAGGGTGTTAGTAATTACAAATAAGGATCATTTTAATGACAACTTACATGGTAATAAATGACAACAGTCAACAATAATTCAATAAATTGAAACAAGATACACAAATTCCTCCTCTCTTGCATTCTCCCTTGTTGGTTGTGTATTGTCGTTTCCATCTTCTCCAACATACATATGACCACTTTCTCCATTGAAACTAATAAAATGCTCTACCCCTTCATCATTTACCAAGTCCATAAATGTACTTATACTATCAAAGCAAATTATGAATTTCATAACAAGTCCATCACTTTCTTTTCTCACAATAGATGGTATAAGCATTCTCAATTCTTCAAATTTTGTGCCTTCATTAATAATTATTGTTCTCACACTACCCCTCCCACATATCGGATATCATCTTCTTCATTTACAAATTATCCCCCAATATGAAAGAAACATACTATGTGCTTCCCAGATTTACTTGTCATCTTCACTAACATCTTGCATCAGAAACTTATTACTAACAACTCAACCAGCCATATTAACAACTTTCGAGGCTCATATTGACAACACATTTTTCAATTTACATAACAGTTGTTCTCAGCATAAAATAGCTTTCTATTGACAATTAAACCAGCTCGATTAACAACTACTAAGACATGTATTGACAACACATTTTCAATTTACGTAACAAGGGTTCTTAAAACACAAAAGCTTCATCTTTTTCATTCATTCCTACAGAGGCAAAGCACAACTGACCAGAAACAGAGCATAAATTACCAGAAACAGAGCATACTTCACTGTCAATCTACAATATACTATCACCCTTTTAATTTGTTTTATATAACAAACAGTGAAGGGCTAAAGAAAGTTAAACACAGAATCTGTTGCACATTTGTCTTCGAAGCATATGATGGAAACTATAAAAACAAATTAGTTAAGAGATTGATCAGATATAAAAACACATCAGTTCACCCATTACATGTGTGTATATTTATAAACCTGTAGAACAAGATACATGTACTTGAAGGATTGGTTCAGTGAATGAAGAGTGAATGGCATCGAAATTCGAAATAAATCAATTAGTCCAAAGGTTTTGTTATGTTAGAAGAAAGCAAGCAGATAAAACTAGGAAATAACTCATTACTCTATCAGGCCAATGGAAACTAGACGAAAGACTTGTAGAACCCTTCATAGATGTGAACATTCTTTCCAATTGTTAACTATTTTGACCACAATCGACTAATAGTAAACTTTAAAATACACTAATCAATCAATAGCCCATTGAAACAAGAAAACAAAAGGAATAGGGAAAAAAAAAAGCATGACAAGAACTGATATTTTCTGACCATTAGAGGGAATCTAATTGATTACAGAAACAAAGAAGAAATTGGGTTAACCAATTACCTTAAAGAACTAGCATTGACTTTGAGAGTGGAGAGAGAAGCAGGCCCTCGTGGAGTGAAGAAGAAGATGATAAAGCGTTGGCTATTTGGCAATGGTGAGGTGACAGCGGCGATGGTCTAGCAATGTCACAGCAACCTCAAAACGATGGCAAAGGGGCGATGGCTGAGAGACAGAATGGGGAAGAACACGAGAAGCAGGCCCCTGTGGAGTGAAGGAGAAGATGATAAACAGTCAACAATTTGGCAATGGTGAGCTGACAGCGGCGATGGGCGAGCAATGTCATGGCAACCTCAGAACGATGGCAAAGTGGCAAGGGCTGAGAGACAAAACGAGGAAGAACAATAGAGAAATATTGGAATCGAACTCATATTTGCTTTTAAATAGACAAGGACAATAGTGTCTTTTCATAATTCCATTTAATCCATTTCAGGTCCCTTGGGACCTGGAAATTATTTGATGATTTCTTGGGACTTCTTTGTAGTAAATTCTGTTGCTTGGGACTGCAGTGTAATTTCCCCTATCAAGAATCTGATCCTTTCTCCTTTTCACGCCTCTCCTTTTAAGCAACAGACAGCCATCATAAAATGTTAAATAAGAAAGGGATGAAGGTAAGCCATCATCTTGCATGCCTTCAAAACTCATGATAGAGCAAAAGTAAAAAGATAAGGCAGTGAGAGAACAGGGTAGAAAAGACCCCCTCACTGTTGCAACAAACATTTTTCACTTCTATTTCTTTTACCTTTTTACATTCATTTTGTAGATGATGTCTATGTAAGGGATGTTAGAAATATTCGTATGTGATATACATTAAAGAACGTGATATTGGCTTCCCATGTTCCTTTTTAAGGTGAATAAAAGTGAGAAGTCACGCTTCTCATGTCCATTTTAATGGAAAAGGGGTGTGAGCTGCAAGGGATCTCACTTCCATTTTTGTCCAAGTGGATGTTAGAAGGAGACGTAAAAGCTCCCTTCTGTTGTGGTGCCTATGGTTTATTCTTTTCAATTAAGGGGCCATTCCCATAAATTCTTCACCTATCACCATTATTCCATCAAATGCTGCCCGAGTGGTGATGAGCTCACAAGATGAAATTGATGCCACTAAATTGGATACAAAATGAAAACCAGCACTTTTGAAATCCGGTGCCTCTGTATACATAAACAGTGAGCTTTTTTACATGATTTGGCTTAAATGCTTACAATACGTGCTCTTACAGTATCGTGCCATTTCACAACTGTAATTACAATCACAAAGATAATTCTCGCATATACCAGAGACTAGAAAAAGTCTGGACATTAATTATCACCATCTAAGCCAAAATTGTAGTAGATATCTGTATACACTTGCTTGATTATACTGATACTTGAAATTGGATGCTTAATTGTTGGCAATACATAAAATAGCCCAAAAAATAAAAAAGTTATGAGTAAATTAGATAAAAGAAGAAGATGAGACATGATTTATAGAGGTTCAGATTCGAAATATTGAAGCCTAAATCCTCTTGGTTCTGAAGCAGAATGCTCGAGACTTTTATATAATAAGCAAGTGATCGTAATGCAAACTAGAATGTTGTCAATTACAAATTCTTAACCTTTCAACTAAGAACGTCCCAAACTTTTAAAACATTACACTTCACAAGAAAACATTGAAACACAAAGTCTTGCTGCCAAATAAAAGCAAGTCTCATAAAAAGAAAAAGATGGGACAAAAAACCCACCCGTAAAAAGTGGATGAAGAGAAATCAAAGCCCTTGAAATGAACTCAGAATTAGTATATATATGAGCCATTCTTGTTGGTATTGAAAGCTTAAATGTAGGAGCTTCTTCTTTTGGTTTGGAGTTGAAGCCAGAAATTCCCTATTCTGTTCTGATGCTGCATTTTCCAAAGAGAGGAATGATATGAGTTGATTGTAGCATAAGGGAGGAGAATAAGATAAGAAGATTACTTTTTTTTTTTTGTCCTTCATGCATACAAACAGCATGTAAAGTTCTTGTCAAAAAGAAGGATGTTTATTTTTGTCACCATTAGTAATGAGCATAGAATCTAGTATATCCATACCTCTTACTCCATTCCTTTTTATAAGATATACTTTCAAGATATTTCAACATTCAATACATTTTTTTTTAAATTTACCCTCATTTAATTATATGTCTTTCTCATCTATTTTTTTCACTCATTATGTCTCCCACCCACATTTTCCTTAAATAAGGATATTTTTGGAAAATAAAATTCATTTTTCACATGTTTATTATCTTTAACCAATTTTAATCAACCTTTTGATCTATGTAATTCAGTTATTTATATCTTATAAGAAGGAATAGGGTATATATTTATATATTGGCAAAACGCGAATTCATATGGATGGCAACATATAAAAGCTAAATCTAATGTCATGTGAATAGAGTAACAAAAAAAGGGTTGTGATTCATAATTGATAACTCTAGATCATTATAGATTAAAATGCAACTTTTATGGATATGTGGGAGAAAAGTATACATAGAGGAGGTACCTTTTCAAACAGTTACATGTATACACGAGGGATATGAGAAATTTTAGACCAATCTAGTCCTCTCCCCTTTTCACACCTCTCGTGAAGCAATGAAGAATCATGAGAAATTTATTTTAAATGAGAAAGGTGTTGAAGCACATACTCAGTGCAATAAAAGAAAGCCCAAAATAGAGCCCTACATGTAGCTAGTCAGTGCAATATTCTATTTCTAGGGAAACTTATCTGTCAATGGATTCACACTGTCTGTATATATAAGAATGGCTGTAATAGTGATTTCTTCAATGCAATGTATTCTTCAGTCATTACGGTTTTGTTTTGTTCTGCTCTATACCTTCTTTTTGATATTAGAGCTCGCAAGATTCGACCAACAAAAGTCTAATTCCTCCTCCTTCTCTATGTCCAGCATAATTACTATGTGGATTATGGCGTCTGCCTCACACACAACACTTTCTTCCATATCTTCTCCTGCTCATTTTATTCTACTAAATTGACCAATTACAATTATGCATATATGGTGTGCCCAAATTATTCCTTATCTTTACATGCAACAATTATTTTGTCTTTTAGATGGTAGCTATCCCCAACTCCCTCCTACTCTTTCTAGTGGTGCACCAAATCCTAATTATATCAAATGGTTTTTTCAAGATCAAATGGTTCTTTAAGTTTTGATTTCTTCTTTGTCTAAGTCTATCATTGGTCAAATGATAAAAAAGAACACAACCAAATCCATGTGGCTTGCTCTTAAAAGATTATTCACTCAAAAATTTCAAGCCAAACTATTGCCGCCCCAATATCAACTTCTTCCTTAAAAAAGGAGATGAGTCAATTTTTGATTATTTAAGAGGGTCAATTTGCATTCTAATGCTTTAAGCACTACTAGAGAGCCTATTAATGATACCAATTTTGTTAACTGTCAGTTGAATGGTCTTGGCTTTGATTATGACTTTATTGTTGCTTCCCTAACTACTCACACCTCTTCCTTAACACCTGAAGATGTGCTGTTATTTAATGATTCATGAATCACATTTAAACACTCATAAGTCTACTTTACCTGAGCTATATGCTAATTTGACTACTGCCTCTTCAAAATCATTTAGGGTATGTTTGGTTTGAAGGGAGGGAATGGCAGGTGAGGGGATGGAGGGAAGGGTAAGGAAAGACAAGGAAAGAATCACTTTATTTGGTCTGGTTGAAGGGAATGTGAGGCATAGTATTTTTAATGATCTCTTACTTGGTTAAGGAAGGGAAGGAAGGGAATAAGTGGTATTAGTTTACTATTTTACCCTCACATGTGTGTGTGTATTAATTATATGTTACATAAATTCTAATGAATGTAATAATTTTTTATTTATAATAAATATAATACTATACAGGGGATGATCATCAATTTTTCAAAGGTAGAGCAAGAGGAGGTAGATTTAACAAAGGAAGAGGGGGCAGATTTAACCATTGCAGATTTGGCTGTTTCTAATATAGCATTAGTCATCCTCTATTCTCTTCAATACCCCAGCCTCAACTATCAAACCGATCCACTAATAATATTCCTTGTTAAATATGTCCACGCTTTCGTCATACTACCCTAACTTGTGCAGATTGTTGCAACCTTTCCCACCGAGCTTCTTCACCACCTTCCCTAGCTCAGGCTCATAATACTGTTGTTTTTGCTATACCTGACAATGCTTGTACCTAGATATAGTAGCAACAAATCATGTGACATTAAACTTAACTCATATAAACTTAAATGCGAAACAATACAGAGGAAATGAACAAGTTCACATTAGTGATGGTTCTCCTTTACCCATTGCAAACCATGACTCAGGCACTTTTTATACTCCTTATAGCAATTTTCTTTTCTCATATTTACTTCATGTTCCTTCTCTTTCCAAAAACTTAATTTCTTTGAATTTTACTGTACTCATTTTGACATGAAGGATCTTCTTCAAGGACCAACTAACTCTCAACTCTATCCCTCTCAAGTAACTCGCCTAGTGCCATGTCTTGGAGTCAAAACTATTGTTGATCAATGGCATACAAGATTGGCACATCCGGCTCATCAAATGGTGCATTATGTTCAGTCCAAATATGATCTTCCTAAATTTAATATTGTTTCTTCTACTTCTTGTTCCTCATGTAACAAATCAAAAAGTCATGTACTCCCTCATCCTCCAAAATGCTATAGCTCTCCTCTTCCTCGTTTTCTAGTTTTTAGTGATGTATGGGACTTGCTCCAGTTTTATCTCTTTGTAGCTATAGATATTTTATCCTTTATTGATTATTATATCAAATTCACATGGTTTTATCCTCTTAAACTCAAATAAGATGATACTAAAGCCTTCATTCAATTCCAGAAGCAAGTTGAAAATTTATTTGATTCTAAAATAAAATTTTGGCAAACTGATGGAGGTAGTGAATGTCAAAGCCTTCATAAATTTCTTCAAGCATATGGTATTATTCATCACATAAAAGCCCCATATTCTCATGAAAAAAGTGTCTCAGTTGAAAGAATACACAAACATATTGTTGAGTCTAGTCTCTCTTTACTTTATCATGCATCTCTACCTAAAATTTTTGGAGTTATGCCTTTGCTATTACTATTTATCTCACAAATCAACTTCGATCTTCTTCTCTTAATTATAAATCTCCTTTTCAATTTTTATTTGACTATAATCTATACTACACCTTCCTCAAGGTGTTTAGATGTGCATGTTTGACCCAACTTGAGGCCCTATGTTTGAAATAATCTAAAGTCTCGATCTAAACTTTGTATTTTCTTGGGATATGCTATTAAATATAATGCTTATGTATGTTTTGAATCCAAGACTGGTCAAATATATATATATATCAAGGGATGTGGTCTTTGATGAAAACCTTTTCCCAGCTTCCTTAACCAATGTCCAATCCAATCTCTCTCAAAACCCAATCCACATTCATTTTCCTCCTTTTCCAACCCAAATCTGGTCACAACCCAACCTAATCCCACTTCATCAATTATTTCACCTAACCCAAGCCCAAACCTGACCTCTAATTCTTTGGATGCCCTACCTGATCTTACCCATCCATCTTCATCTATCATCGCCCTCTCTTGTACCCTCATCCTCAACTTCACCAACTCTCTTTCCTTCTCTCTCTTCATTGCAAGGTTCAAAAAATCGGATCGGACACTACTAGTCAAGGGAGTAGGTCAAGGGTTAATAGGTCAGATCGGGGTTAAACCAACTCTAATAAAATAATAACATTTAATTGATAATATTAAAATATAACACTTTTAATACTACTTAATTTCATAGAGCCAAACAAAATTCATAGAGCAGTGTGTTTAGTTTCTTGTGAATTTATATGAATTCAAACCATTTCATCATAAATTCAAATCTTCTCATTATATTACCCAAGCGAACACCATTTCAGAGCAAGGGAAAAAAAGGGGGAATTACACTGCAGTCCTAAGGAAGAGATTTTACCACAAACAAGTCCCTAGAAATGATGAAATCATTTTCAGGTCCCAAGGGACTTGAGAGTAATTATTTGTAGAAGCAAAATGACTAAAAAGCCCTCTATTGTTTTGACTATTGAAATAAAACATATTTTGATCAGATGAAAACCAGAACGTTCTCTCATCTCTTTCGCGCGCTTTCTCCTCTGCTCCATCATCCATCATCTTCTACAGTCGATCATGCAAATCATCTCCTTCATTGATCATCTACCATACTCAGGTGGAGGCACCATTCCCCTAGTAGATTTGCAAGCTTGGAGGTTGGCAACTCCCATGTTTTTTTTTCTGTATAAAGTCTGAAAAGTCTATAGTGTTGTCTAAAAATTGATTAGTTTAGGCTTTTGGGTATATAAGAGATTGTTGTATATAAACATTTTTAACCGTATGTCATCTTTACGATGTAAGTTGTTGTTTGATTGTAGGTTGATTAAAGTTTTGAAGTATGCTCTGTTCTGATAACTTATGCTCTGTTTCTGTTTAGCTCTGCTGTGTATACAAGAGAAATGAATGAAAAAGATGAAGTTGTTGTCTTTAAAAATTCTGTTACGTGAGTTGAAAATGTGTTGTCAACACATGTCTTAGTAGTTGTTAATCGGGCTGGTTTAGTTGTTAATAGAAAGCTTCTTTATGCTGAAAACAACTGTTATGTAAATTGAAAATGTATTGTCAATATAAACGTCGATAGTTGTTAATATAAGTACGTCTGGGAAGCACATATTATGTTTCATTCATATTGGGGGAAAATTTGTAAATGGAGAAGGTGATATCCGGTATATGGGAGGTAGTGTGAGAACAAAAATCATTTATGGTGCTGTAATTATACTACATGCAATCAAAGACTCTAAGTTTTCAATATATACTTAATGTTTTCAGCTGAAATTAATTTTTCAATTAAGTGTATTATCATTTACTGTGCTCAGGTTGTCATTTAAGGCCAATTCAATTGTCATTTAATATTGGTGCTCGACTTGTCAATGCGGGTGTTCGGGTTGTCAATTATGTTGCTTGAGTTGTCAATGTGGTATTTGGCCCTGATGAACTTAGACAATTGTCAATGACAGGCATTAACTTGTCAATGCTGGTGCTCGGATTGTCAATTATGGTACTTGAGTTGTAAAAATAGATTTAATGTTTCAATTGTCAATTAATGTGTTTCAGTTGTCAAGCAAGGTGTTTCAGTTGTAATTATAGAATTAACATCAATTAATTTGTCAGTACATATTTAATGTTAAAATAGAGCAATTACGTGCAGCCAAAATCATTTCATTTGCTCAATGTGTCAATATATACAAAATTCAAAAAAGTCCTTGCAACAAAATACACATAAATCTATTTATTCCTCTTCCTTTCTTGCTTGCTTGCTATCATGCAAAGTACAATATTAGCATGTAAGTTGTTTATATGGGTTACAAGCCATCACAAACATATGAACTTCACTTGATGAAGTTTATCTCATGAGTACTTTGGCATCGTGTGTCCAACATCATTGTAGATGGTGTCATCCCACATTTGTAACCAAATTAGCACATAAACCTTACAAGAGGCCCTACAATGAAAAGTGTAGAAAAAAGCATCAATTAAAGATATGACATTAACAAACAAAGTCTTAAACAAATAGATTGCAATGTTAACTCACTATCTAATTGTCATATGGTACCAAAAAAGTCATGAAAAGTACAATGCACATTATTTTTAAATTATAAAACTCTGGTGCTTTATTTTTCCCAAAAAGTTACACTAACTTATGAAGAGGAAGCATTGTGTTAATTATGCATTTAGTCAAAACTTTTTAATTTTAAGTTAGTTCAGGTGGTGAGATT
>QFDD01001722.1:0-22697 GCA_006871305.1 Vachellia collinsii | reverse complement strand
CATGGATCCACTGGTAACCACTTGGCCATCTGGCCAAGTGGCTACCAGTGGATCCATGAGGCGTGACTTATCCCCAGGTCACGGGTTCGATCCACTGGGGGGCTATAAATCCCGCAGGGGGCGGGAATATATCTTGTGTGTCTGGCTGGTGGGCGGGGGTTGTGCCCTCAGTGCAGGCCTGTGCGGATGCCGAGACCCTGGTGGGCGGCAGTTCGTTACATAAAAAGGCGCCTTTTTATGTAACGAACACACCCTGTTTCTGGATTTCCCCGTTGAGGGTACAACCCCCGGCCCACCAACGGGTGTTACCTCCCTGACAGAGCGTTCCACACAAGGGTATAACTCGTCCCCTACGAGTTTCACACTTCGCCTCCCTAGGGATCGAACACACTCGCTGGGGATAACAAGCGCTTCAATACATCCCTGGTAGCCACTTGACCATCTGGCCAAGTGGGTTACCAGGGATGTATTGACGCGCTTGTTATCCCCAGCGAGCGTGTTCGATCCCTAGGGAGGTGAAGTGTGAAACTCGTAGGGGACGAGTTATACCCTTGTGCGGAACGCTCTGTCAGGGAGGTAACACCCGTTGGTGGGCCGGGGGTTGTACCCTCAACGGGGAAGTCCAGAAGCAGGGTGTGTTCGTTACAGTAAAGGTATTAAGCATTTTATAAATAAAAATTAAGCAAAAAGGAACAAATGAAATTATTTTGGTTGTTTTAAAAAATAAACTTATTTTTTAAAAAATACCCATCAAACCTCAAATTAGTAAAAAAAATTATTTTAAAACTAAGAAAATGTTTTCAAAATAATACAATAGACTGGACTCACTAAAATTTTGATAGCACCACCAATTCCATTTTGTTTCAATTATGAAATACACTTTGTTTACTGGCAAAAAAGAAAGAAAGAAAGAAAGAAATAAACTTTGTTTAAATGTTCCTGTCCCTAGCAATTTATGGCTTCCGGTTTTCTTTATATGAATGTAACATCTCAAAATTTTACTAAAATAAGAATTCAATTACAAATTATTATATATGTTAAATAAAGTATGTAGAGTGTGGAAATTGAAAAATTTTATTTAAATGTATTTAAACAAAGTAGTACGGCATGTAATATAATGAAAATATAACTTAATTATCATGCGAGAAAATAATGAAAGAATATGTAACCGTCTCACAATTCAAAATATAAGTTCGTTAAATAGTTTTATTTATTAATTATTATTCGAATCTGAAACCATGAACATACCTACTTTGTTGTTTCATTTATATGCCCATTTCCCGTTTTTTATTAAATTTTTTTCTAGTATTACTTTATAGCACCTATTCTATGTAACTCCTATAACTTCCATTAAGTATATAACTCCCTAGTTTGTATGATGCAAATTGTAACTCTCATAACATGTCTGGAAGAAGATGACTCTCCACTATGTCCTCTATGTGAAATTTAACTCCCCACTACTTATATAGAAATACAGATTAGTCAATCAGACTAATTTTATTTTTACAGTTCATTATAAGTCATGGTGGAAAGTTGGGCCTTGGAAAAATAAAATAACATTGCATGTTATAATTGAAAATTGTTTTCAAAACGAATATTAGAAAGATTGCTATTTCATATAAATGAATTGATCAAATGTGATAACAATTACATTTTATGGTGAAATTGTTTTATGTAACATAAATAAAGTAATTTATTTGGATAAATTAAACATTTTAAAGGATTTCATATTTTTTTACTTTTCAGGCAGCAGATTGACGTTCTTACTCAAATTTTTCATTTAAATAAAAACTTGCCTTCATTATTTACCGATCTTGAATAGTATGAATATCAGATGACACACATTGAGTGACTCTCTATACATATGAAGTAGGATAATATAGATATAGATTTTAAAAACAACTATAAATTTTAAAAACAAATATATATTTGATTTATAGATATACATTTTATGAAACTTCAAAAAGTTAATCTTTATTATGATGAAGGTGGAATAATGTAGATGTAGATTTTATATATAGATATAGATTTCACCAAACTTGATTATCATACAGATGGAATAAGGCAACAAAATTTCTTATTATAAAGATGGGTTACGCTTTTTTAAGCATATTGAAAATAATAAAAAGATCTCCACGATAACGATATAATATAAATTAGATCTGTATAATTTGTTTGATTTTTTCTGGTTTAGCAACGGATAAAAATACTTATTTAATTTATCTTCCTTGTGCCTCATCTAAGGTAATTCTCTTCTAAACTTATTTAAATTCTTACCATAATATTCGCAATTCTCAACTTCTCCTACATATAACACATTATTTAATATTATTGTATATATCAAAATTGTGAGAGGTTTTAATATATTCACTTAATTATTTCCATGCCTGTGATAATTTAGTATATTCTCGTTATTATATAAATTATGTTCACTTGTGTGTATATGTGGAAATTTTATCTATATATTTCAGATGGTAAAAATTATCTTTAACGTAAATAATAAAATATGAATGAGCTAATATTTTATTAAAATTATATGTTTAGATTTTCATAAGATGTAAAAGATAAATAAAAGTAGTTACTTTGCAATTTAAATTTTTACAATAAAACCTCCAGCACCTATTTCCATGGACACTATATACCCATTTCCTATTTTAAACTTTTTTTTTCAGCATTACCTTTCATTTTCCATATTCAATGATCCCACTAACATTCATAATGACGAGATCCCACTATCATTCAACAAAATTTCTTATTATAAAGGTGGGTTACGGTTTGTTAAGCATATTGAAAATAATAAAAAGATCTCTACAATAATGATATAATATAAATTATATCCATCTAATTTGTTTGATTTTTTCTGGGTTAGGAACGTATAACAATACTTATTTAATTTTTCTTCATTGTACCTCATCTAAGGTAATTCCCTTCTAAACTTATTTAAATTTCTGTATAATATTCGCAATTCTCAACTTCTCCTACATATAAAACAATATTTAATATGATTATATATACAATTTTGATTTAATAAAAAAGGTCAAATCTAGATCTATATGTATTCACTTAATTAATTTAAAGTTTATGAACTGGGAAAGGTTTTAATATATCCACTAAATTATTTTCATGCCTGTGATAATTTAATATATTCTTGTTATTATATAAATTATGTTCACTTGTGTGAATCTATGAAAATTTTATCTATATATTTTAGATGGTAAAAATTATCTTTAACGTAAATAATAAATTATGAATAAGCTAATGTTTTATTAAAATTATGTGTTTAGTTTTTCATAAGATGTAAAATATAAATAAAAGTTGTTACTTTGCAATTTAAATTTTTACAATACAACCTCCAGCACCTATTTTCACAGACACTATATACTCATTCCCTATTTAAAATTTTTTTTTCAGCATTACCTTTCAACATCTATTTTGTTTAACTGTTTCTATGTATTCCATGATCCCATGGTCATTCATAACGATGCGATCCCACTATCATTCAACAAAATTTCTTATTATAAAGGTGGCTTATGCTTTTTTAAGCATATTGAAAATAATAAAAATATCTCCACAATAACGATATAATATAAATTAGATCCATATAATTTGTTTGATTTTTTTTGGATTAGGAGCGGATAACAATACTTATTTAATTTTTTTTCCTTGTGCCTCATCTAAGGTAATTCCCTTCTAAACTTATTTAAATTCCTGTTATAATATTCGCAATTTTTGACTTTTCCTACATATAAAACAATAATTAATATTATTATATATACAATATTGATTTAATAAAAAAGGTGAAATCTAAATCTATATGTATGCGCTTAAGTAATTTAAAATTTATGAACTGGGAGAGGTTTTAATATATTCACTTAATTATTGCCATGTCTGTGATAATTTAATTTATTCTCATTATTATATAAATTATGTTCACTTGTGTTAATATGTGGAAATTTTATCTATATATTTTATATAGTAAAAATTATCTTTAACGTAAATAATAAATTATAAAAGAGCTAATATTTTATTAAAATTATATGTTTAGTTTTTCATAAGATGTAAAAGATAAATAAAATTGGTTACTTTGCAATTTAAATTTTTACAATAAAACGTCCAGCACCTATTTCCACGGCCACTATATACCCATTTCCTATTTTAATTTTTTTTTCAGCATTACCTTTCAACAACTATATTGTTTAACTGTTTCCATGTATTCCATGATCTCTCTATCATGCAACACGATTGTTTCTACCCTAGTGGGGTCAGCTCCATGGGTGTTACGTGAAACTTTGGCTAACATGATGTACGAAACTATGTGTATATATAAGGACTCTTTAACATATGCCAACACACTTGTGTGCTTTTAATCAACTCTCTACCCACATTTCGTCATCTTTATTTCAACACGTTGTCCCGGATTTCTTTATGGAGATGTCTCTAAAAAAAATAGATAGAGAGTACTATCACACACAACACATATGTGCATAAGTTGTTCGTGTCTTTGAAGATACTGAATTCAGAAGTGAAGGCGAGGTTAAAACCCTGAACTTCATCCTAGTAGATAGAGAGGTAGTATTTACTTGAATCCTTTTTTGATACTTTGATTTGTTTGAAGCCAATATCAAATATTTAATTTCATATAATGCATATGACAAAAATTCAAGCATTGATTATAGACCCTGAAGCAATAAAGAAATTGAAGATGATTGTTCGAGAAGGGAGACGATACTATTTCCAATATTTCACGGCAATTGATAGCTATACAACATTTAAGCCATGTGCTCATGATTTTGTTTAGGGGACTCTTTCATGAATATATATATATAAGGACTCTTTCACATTTGCCAACACACTTGTGTGCTTTTAATCAACTTTCTACCCACATTTCTTCATCTTTATTTCAACACGTTGTCATGGATTTCTTTATGGAGATGTCTCTAAAAGAAATAGATAGAGAGTGCTATCACACACAACACATATGTGCATCAGTTGTTCGTGTCTTTGAAGATACCGAATTCAGAAGTGAAGGCGAGGTTAAAACCCTGAACTTCATTTTAGTAGATAGAGAGGTAGTATTTACTTGAATCCTTTTTCGATACTTTGATTTGTTTGAAGCCAATATCAAATATTTAATTTCATATAATGCAAATGACAAAAATTCAAGTACTGATTATAGACCTCGAAGCAATAAAGAAATTCAAGATGATTGTTCGAGAAGGGAGACGATACTATTTCCAATATTTCACGGCAATTGATAGCTATACAACATTTAAGCCATGTGCTCATGATTTTGTTCTTTATTTCCACAAATGTTCCAAAGTGCTTCTATATGAAGGAAGTGATATACCCACTAATGCTTATAGTATTATTCCCCTTGATAAGCTAGTGAGACAGGAGCCATCACCAACCTGCTTAATAGGTAGTAAACAACTAAAAGTTACACAAGTTGTACATATTGTAGTTTTTCCATAATAGAAAAAACATGTGTACTAATGTATTTCTTGTGTAGATGTTTTGGGATTCATCATTGACTTTGGGCCACTTAAACTTTATGAGCAAGGAGATTCTTTTTTTTCTACTTTGAAGTTGAAATTGTCATATTGCGGGTATAACCCTCCCATCATACATATTTTAAGTATCCTATTTTGTGGTGATTAACCATAGTTCATTCATGCAGGGGCAACATGATCAAGTGTCTTCTGTATGATGATGTGGCAAATACTACATACAAGATGCTTGTCAAAAGCATGGACAGAATAACTTTGTTGTTGATTCAATTCTGCAAGGTTGAAAAATATGAAGGTATTAAGTTAAGTAAAAAAATGTACACTTGTCATGTATATATGAAAGCATAACTACTTATATTATCACGATTTTGTTAACTAATGAGATTTCAATTTACATTGCAGGAAAATTGGTTGTTCGCAGTTATAAGAACATCACTAATGTAATCATAAATCTAGTCCAAGTGAAGCTAAATTGATACATGCATCGACTGAGGAACAACAGAGGCTGTAACTATGAAATGAGCATCAATTTACAGTTTGTTTTAATGTATAACTTTGAAAGAGGGCACGCATTGTTATTATTTTTATTAATTGCTACATTAGACGCACCATGTGATTGTGAATAGTTAATATATGCCTCCATCATATGTAGGTTGTTTTGCATCAAAAGCTCAAGTGGTTATCTCCATAGTGCACCTCCTCAGCTGACTTAATTAAATTTATGTCCTCTTTTTATCGTATTACAAACATCTTTTACTAAAACATAAGAGCAACATATTAAATTAATTAATAAATGCCCATATTAATGGGATCAAAATCATCAACAAATCTTTTTCCTCTTTTAAACTGAAATATATATAGTTAGATATACAATTCTATAGATATCTTATTTGCCAACGGTAAAATAATATATAACAAAACCAAAATTGAATTCATCAATAATCACAATTGTATATTTTCAATCAATCATAGACGAACCTACCTTTATGGGCAGTTCAAAACATATGTGCTATCATTGGGCAAAAAAATCAATTTTAATATTTCATATTAGGATTCTAAAATGTACGCTCTCTTTCATTGGCTAGTTATAAGGAACAATAATAGTACATTTAATTTCTTGAATCTCCTTCAGTTTTTTTATCAGGACATTCTATCTAACATATTCAAATGTGTTCTTATGAAATCAATTTCAAGAGATAATCTCACAAAATTTTGAATTTTTTTAAACTCAGTACGTGCCTATAATGTAGGAGGAAATGGAGGAGGTTGGAAAATAAAAATTTATTATTTCAAATTTATTTGTCAATATTTAGTTCTTTTAAATAAGTACAAGTTTATAAGCATTTTCAACATATATATATTATTTTCTCTGATCCTTCCATCTTCTTTCCCAATATCCTAATGTAACCTCCCGTATGTATCCAGTTATATTTCTGTCCATTTTATTTTGATAAAAACTATCTTGCTGCCGGGCCAAAAAAAAACACTATTTCTAAATTGTTAAATCCATAATAATGCTAATGCTATACTATAAATTAAATACATAATAATAATATAGTATAAGTTAAATCTGTATAATTTGGTTAAATTTTTTTTAATGTTGAAAAATGCACTGGACTTAAAGGCTTCTGTCCCTATAGCAAATTGCAGCCTCTATTTCTTTTATTGTTGAAACAGCTAGCTTTACTAAATATTCGATCAAACGAGAAGTTTTTAGACGGAGTAAAGGTATTAGGCATTTTATACATAGAAAATTAAGCAAAAAGGAAAAAATAAATTATTTTGGTTTTTTAAAGATAAATTTATTTTTTAAAAATACCCATGGAACCTCAAATTAGTAAAAAAATAATTATTTTAAAAATAAGAAAATGTTTTCAAAATAATACAATAGACTGGACTCACTAAATTTTGATAGCACCACCAATTCCATTTTGTTTCAATTACGAAATACACTTTGTTTAAATGTTCCTGTCCCTAGCGATTTATGGCTTCCGGTTTTCTTTATATGAATGTAACATCTCAAAATTTTACTAAAATAAGAATTCAATTGCAAATTATTATATATGTTAAATAAAGTATGTAGAGTGTAGAAATTGAAAATTTTAATTTAAATGTATTTAAACAAATTAATACGGCATGTAATATAATGAAAATATAACTTAATTATCATGCAAGAATATAATGAAGGAATATGTAACCGTCTCACAATTCAAAATATGAGTTCGTTAAAAAGTTTTATTTATTAATTATCATGCGAATATGACACCATGAACATACCTACTTTGTTGTTTCATTTTTATGCCCATTTCCCATTTTTTATTAAATTTTTTTCTAGTATTACTTTATAGCACCTATTCTGTGTAACTCCTGTAACTTTCATTACGTATATAACTCCCTAGTTCCTATGATGCAAATTGTAACTCCCATAACATGTTTAAAAGAAGGTAACTTCCCACTATATCCTTCATGTCAAATTTAACCCCCCACCACTTATATAGAAATACAGTTTAGTCAATCTATATTCATTTGTTTGAATGTAGAAATACAGCTTATAAATGGTCAACAAAATATGTGTTATGTATTTCACATAATAAAATTTGTAAACTAATTACCACAATGAGTTTAGTAATTTAAATTTTATGAATTGGGAGAGGTTTTGCTATATTCACTTAACTATTTTCATACTCATGATAATTAAACATATTCTCATTATTATGCGAACTATATTCACTTGTTTGGATGTGTGGAAATTTTATCTTTATATTTTAGATGGTAAAAATTTTCTTTAACATAAATAATCAATTATGAATGAGCTGATATTTTAGTAGAATTATATGTTTACTTTTTTTTTTTATATAATGCAAACGATGGATAAAAGTGGTTAATTTAAGGAGTTTTGAATTTTTTTTTTTGTTTGAAATTCATGACATGCCTATAATGTAGGAGGAAATGGAGTAGGTTGGAAAATGAAAATTTATTATTTCAAATTTATTTGTCAATATTTAGTTCTTTTAAATAAGTACAATTTTCATAAGCATTTTCAATATATATATATATTATGAAGTGGGAGAGGTAAAAATATGGCGTTAAAAATGGATTTAACAACAAATTAGATTAGCTCAATAACTTAAAAAAATAAAAAGTTATAAGTTTTCAAAATGAAAACACAATACATTACAACAACCTTAATATCTTATCGAAACAAACATAACACAAGTAAATATAACAAAGCTTACATTAAAGAAACATAAATTGCCTAAAATTGAGTCCTGACACAACAACACAAGAACCCAAGAATGCTAAACACAACAACACATAATCCTAATTATCTAAACACATCTTGCGCTTCGTCTTTCGACGACGGATGAAAGTTGCACCACAATCATCAGTTTCAGATTCACCATGGGGAATACCAGCTGAAGAGTCACCTTGGAAACCAACGACAACATTCTTAGCAAGACATTCCTTATTAAGATCACCAACAACAATAGGCAGATCTTCCTTGCCACAAGACACATTTTCATAAACAATTGCACTTTTCGAACGTTCCTTTTCATGACCATCTGACACAACTTCAGAGGAAGAAGAAATTGTACTTTTGCCAGCACTCCCATCAACAATAGTAGAATGTGTGCCTTCTGAGTCTAGAAGGCTCATGTCAATTTCCTACAACAAACTCTCACTAATAATGAACTTGTATAACTTTATATAACATGAATGTAAACATGACGAAGATATGTAGGAAGCACCTGGTCATCTGTCGCTCAGTTATACCTTGCTCTTTATAGCCACATATTCAAGCAAAGAATTTTTGTAGGTGTCAATCACAGTTGTATCACCAGTCATACGGACCACAATACACATGCTTGACCTACCCCTAACATACCCTTCAAGAATTCGCAACTTAAACAGATACCTCTTCCACAAAATTTGCTCTAACATATGCTTAGGCATGCTCTCCTCCAGCTCAACCTTATTCAAAATAAACACACAACAATATATAGTAAACATCAGTAAAAGTTAATCCAACATAACAAAATGTATCCACATACCCCTTGAGTAACTTGCTTAGTAACCATGCGCTCCTTTAACTCAGCTGTTGAACATCCAATCAGTTTTGAAAACTCACGATCAAAAATGACAATATCAACTGACCCTGATTCGTCTACAGCTTCACAATGAACCATGAATCTAACCAAACATAAACACCCAATATCAACACATGATAATCACGAAAATGTTAATAGTTGATAGCATAAGAGTACAACTCATCAATTGCCTTCACAATAACTCCACGCTTTTCGCAGAAAAATGCATCCCCATCTGGCACAACCTTCTTTCCGCAATGCTTACAAGAGACATACATCCATGGTCGATTAGTACGTATATCGACAATATTAGCTAGACAAACATGCATGGCATCCTATAGCACAATATCACAACACATTGACATGAGTAGTCAATAGACATATAAGTAAAGAGAAAGACATAGAGTTCAAAACATAAGTAGGAACACACCATAGGTCCAGAACGAAGGTCTGCTATCCTCCTCCGATCATCCACCATCAAGAACTCCTCAGCAAGAGACAAAGTTGGTTGAGAGGAAATATGCAAGGGCAATTGGTCCATTGCAATCCCAGCAGCTTTCAACCTAAATGATAACCATGGCATCACATTTGCAATAACAATCATAAAATGCATGTAACTTCACAAATCAAATAAGTAGCCATACCTCGTGAGAAAATGTTCCACCTCCGAGAGCATAGGATTGACCAATAACCTGGAAGCATACATGGAGTTGGAAACCTTTCTCTTCATTGTAAAGGCAAACTGGCCCCCTTTATACACATGCTTAAATTTACATATCATTAGAATTTTTAACAAAGATCGATAAGTCACTGAAGGGAAAGAAATATCATAGTTTACGCACACTTAAAAACTCTCACTCTGCATAGCTGTATGATCAAAACAGTTGGTCCACTATTTTGTCCAGGTGTGAGTCTCAAAATTTCATCAGCAAAGTCACCCCACAATGTGCACTCAAGTTTAGCAGCTCTAAAATATGCAAACATGGGTGAATGACACATAAACTTGACATCAACAATGAAATAAGTTAACATACTACACACAACATGTTTAACGGGAAAGAATGCATTTAGAAGTTTACTCGAAATCGCATAGCTCTACATCAACCCTATGCTGAGGACGCCCACTCACAATGCACTCATCACGTTCCCCGATCGCAGTCAATAATCCTATGACATCTGCAAATGACTTACAAGTGTGGGTCAGTAAAACTCAAATGCAAGCATACAACACCATGGCACCTAGTTGGAATAGTGAACTTACCAACTAAGAAATGGTCATCAAAGTTCGTGCTTAAAATTTGAGAGAAAGAAATGAATGAAAATCCAAATCGATGAATTCGTCCATCATCAGGAAAAGGGCGAACTGAGGTAGAGAACATAAAGTTTACCCTATAAGGGTGACTTGTTGTCCTGTAAGAGCCTGTGACAGGTGACACATGAAAGTAGGAAATAACATATGTCACTCTCTCTCTAAAATGATTCTTGTGGCGCTGAACAAATGCACCCTTAACGGTTGCATGTATACTATCACCCTAAAAAAACCAAAGTAGTAATT
This sequence comes from Vachellia collinsii, assembly GCA_006871305.1. Taxonomy (NCBI): domain Eukaryota; kingdom Viridiplantae; phylum Streptophyta; class Magnoliopsida; order Fabales; family Fabaceae; genus Vachellia; species Vachellia collinsii. The sequence continues at coordinate 11,547 of QFDD01001722.1, read as the reverse complement.
AGCACTCCCATTAGAAGAAGCAAGTGGAGGAAGTAAGTAACCATTACTTACAGCATCATCCAACAATAGCATATCAATTGATGAAATCTCTTCCTGTGAATATCGACCGGGCATGGTCCACATTTGAACAACGCGAACCCTTATCCTCCAATTATGCCTGCTAGGGTTGATAGCACGAATAGGGTCAAATGCGATTCCCATGACTTAATCACACACTCCCACAAAAAGCTAAAAACCAATGCGAATGGGATGTTCACCTGGTATCCTGAAACCACCTATTTATACACATCATGAATAGTATGCTCCCTACTAATGACGCTATTAAGGGCTCCCACTATGTCCACTATGACTGTAACTTCCCAAAACATATGATGCAAAATGTAACTCCCCACAAAAGGTGCCATTTAGGGACACCCACTACATCTATTATGCATGTAACTCCCCACTTCAAGTGATGCAAATGGCAACTCCCTACAAAAGGCACTATTAGGGACATCTACTACCTCCATTACACATATAACTCCCCACTACATGTGATGCAAGTTGTAACTCCCACAACATATCTTGAAGAAGGTAACTCCCCACTCCACCCTCCATGTCAAATTAACTTCCCACTACGCATGATTGAGAATATAACTCACACTACTCATCTTAAAGAAGGTCACTCCCTACAACTTCCTTCATGATTTACATAACTTCCAACTACTTCAATTACATACAAATACATTCTTTTTTTCCATATACAAATAAAAGTTATAGCAATAATTTATTATATACTTTGTTGAAAATATTTAAAAATGGCATATAACAACAGAAAAAAAACATTGAACTCAAGCACCATTGTATCATATTTTTACGGCATTTATTTATTTTAAACATAGCTTACAAAATATTGTTAAAAAAATTCACATAATACACAAAGCTTTAACCGCCAATGATTACATGCAATTTAAATAAACATAGTAGTTAAGAAAGTGGTAGACACATTTATAAAAAAAGATAATATGGTGGACAATATATGAGTTTTTGAAATATAAGTTTAAATTTAAAATTTTTGAAGCAAAGTGAGAGGAATGGTAATGGGCAACATTTGGTGGCAAGCATTTGAAGCGCCACGAGGTAAGTAGAGAACCTACTTTGGTCTCTGCATGGCAACTCCCTGCAAATGGCAACTCCTTGCAAATGGCACCATTAGGAACATCCACTACTTCCATTACACATATAACTCCCCACTACATGTGATGCAAGTTGTAACTTCCACAACATGTTTTGAAGAAGGTAACTCTCCAATCCGCCCTCCATGTCAAATTAACTCCCCACTACGCATGATTGAGAATATAACTCCCACTACTCATCTTGAAGAAGGTAACTCCCTACAACTTCCTCCATGATTTACATAACTTCCAACTACTTCAATTACGTATAAATACATTCGTCTTTTCCATATACAAATAAAAGTTATAGTAATAATTTATTATATACTTTGTTGGAAATATTTAAAAATGGCATATAACAACAGAAAAAAAATTGAACTCAAACAGCGTTGTATCCTATTTTTACGGCATTTATTTATTTTAAACATAGCTTACAAAATGTTGATAAAAAAACTTCACACAAAACACAAAGCTTCAACCGCCAATAATTACGTGCAATTTAAATAAACACAATAGTTGAGAAAGTGGTAGACGCATTTATAGGAAAAGATAACATGGTGGACAATATATGAGTTTTTAAAATATAAGTTTAAATTTAAATTTTTTGAAGTAACGTGGGAGGAATGGTAATGGGCAACATTTGGTGGCAAGCATATGAAGCGCCATGTGGCAAGCAGAGGACTTGCTTTGGTCTTTGCTTTAAGATATTTATAGATAGATAGGAGAAAATAACTGCTTGCATATTTTATGGGACTTGTGATACTAGTAAGCACACCTTTAAAGGAAATTTATTGATATAAAGTATAAGACTCTAACTTTAATTAATTTATTTTTGATAAAAATACAATTGAATTAAATTGAAAAAAATATTTTTTAATTATTTGTATTAAATTTATACTCATTTAGTCCTATTTAAATATTTATAGTGTCAAGTGGCAATTTTTTTTTTTTTTTGGTTATATTTACAAGTTATGTCATCAAATTTTCATATGAATGTAAGTACCCTTTATCATTGTATTGACTCTATTCTTTATTGGTATAATATATATTCAACAGAGATAAAATTGAAAAGTTATTCAATTTTAAAACAAAATTAATACCTTTTCAGATTTCTCTTAGTCTATATGTAATATGTTAAAATAACTTATAAATAAAACAATCAATACTCAATTATATATGGTAAAACATCGGATTTATTAAAAACATGCAAACATCTCATGTAATACTAAAATCTACTTTTGAACTAAAATTTTGGCTTAGTCATAAGTTATTCAAAAGATCTTTTGATAATCAGTTGATGTATACAAAATTTTAGGTTAACGTATATGTTTTATCTTTTAAGTTTACGTTAAGTTTCAATTTGATTTCCTAGGCTTAAGAAGTGTGCTATTAGTTCTTTATTGTTAACATCTATAGTTTTACTTAAGAGAAAATAATGATTATGAAATTAAATGCTCATAAATTTTGGTAAAATTTTAAATGTAAAATTTTTTGTATGAAATAATCAATATTTAATTTATTTCATCTAAAATCTACTGTTCCCACCACCAATCCAAAGCTTACACTCAATTTTTTTTTTCCTATTTAAAGCTTGCTGTTACTTTCTTATAGACTTGTGGATATTGTAATTTCATTTTTTATTGTAAATAAACTATGTTTAACCTACATTCCATACCTTAATTGAAATTAGCATATATCTTTAGCTTTTTACACTCTCTAGTGTTCGATTTCTTCCTCTTCTAGGTCTCGGTAATTTTCATCATGTTTTATATCACTTTAAATTATCCAAAATTACAATTATTATCGTTTTTTTTAATTTACTCATACCATTTTAGTTTATTTGAGGTTCTATGGCATCTCTAATTCTGATAATATAATTAATCATCTCTAGCTATGAGTTTTCCATCTCACATGGATCCCACCAAAGAATGGTTGGAATCAAAATTTCACCAAATGACTCATTTTCTAAAATGGAAGAGCATCCACACCTCTATATTTCAATTGGTGAGGATTGGAGTATGATGGTTTGAGACAGAGTTCCTAAACTGTTATGTAGTTTTTGATTAGAATTCAAGAACTTTTTACTAAAAATACATATGAAGTTTTTAAAATAATGCAAAAATATCATAATCGCTAAGTCGTTCTTTTGGGTTTTTGGGCTCCCTTCCTATGTGGAGAAATGTCCAATGGTAAAAGTCCACTTGTATTTCACTTATATAAATAGAGAGAGGGCATACTAGGTTAAAAAGGGGGAATGCCTTATTTAGAAACGGCAATATGAGAGAGAAAACAATTTTACAGGTTCACAAGATAGATTCGGTAAAATAGAATTTGTACATTCATTAAATGTTGGATCGGGCTAAAATTTTATCATCAAGTTTGCAACTTCCAATGCGTCATTCTGAATAGTGGGATTGTTTGTTCGTTACCTATTATGAGAGATATTAAACTTGCACGGAGCTCTATTTTTGGGTATTTTCAGCTTCTTTATTATCTGTTGTTAGCTAATAGCTTCAATTGTTTGGCTGGTTGATTTGCGCGTGTTTGTGTATCTGATTGTGACTCTTATGTAACCCTGTTATGATCATAGTTGATATGATTTTCTTTGATCTGGACAACACGTGGTTTTTACCCTTGAATTAAGGGGTTTTCGACGTTAATAATTCTAGTATCTCTTATACTATTTAATGTCCGCCATATATTTGTTTTCTCGAAGACTCTTACAAGTAATATAAAGATTTAATATCCTCTGTGCTCTTCCTAACAAATAACCATTTAACAAACAGTATCCACATGGATTGCACAACCTTTTTGCTCCCAACGGCCGTATCCCTGGCCGCCTCATCCACAGTGATCCTTTTCTTTGGTTTCTTTATTGTTGGTGGTCTTGCCTTTGAGCTAACAAACTGCTAATTAGAGGCACTATTTTGTTACAAGTTAACAAAGTCCAAATCCTTACTAGAGAAAGTGAGAGGGCTGTGCAGCGTTGCTTCTTGCAGTATATCTGTAGTGGCATACTGGGAAGCTTTGTGTGAAAATGTTGTGCTATGCGTGTGGAGATTGTTTGTTAAATAACTTAAGGTCCGTGATATGATGGGTTTCAACTGGGATTTGCGATTAAGATATGAGCAACATATTGCTTTATTTAGATTATGATATTAGGTTTATCCGTGATAGCATTGAGAAAACAAGTTCACGTAAAGATAAAATAAAACTTCTTCCATATATTTCCATTGTAAAACACGTTGAAAAAATATCTTCCACTACTAAACCAAATATGCACATTATTTGTGCCTTAAAATTTTTAAAAAACAATTTTTTTTTTTGTTGAACCAGTTCTGTTTACATGAAAACCATTAAGTTATTTTGCAAAAGATAAAACTTAATTCAAACTTTTTATTTGTTAAGTTTTCTAATCAAACATTGACATCCATGTGTGATTGGAGAACTGAAAAAAAATTCCTATGATGTATACGAAAAAATAATTTTATCCACGTAAATTTGATATGAATCAAGCCATGTTAAGAAATTATTTGGATTTGAATTGAATTCAATGGTATTTTCTGGTATCATTTTAATAAGCAACAATTTTTTTTTTTAACATAAAAGTGCTTGTTTTATAAGCATCATGTTGTATTTGTTTAAAAATTTAATTGATTTTCAATTTTTTACCTCAATTAATTCTATGCACCTCTCATTTTTCAAGTTATAATTTCTTATCTCTTTTCCTACCTTTCTAAACAAAATGCATTTATTATCAATTAATAATAATGGAAGGACTTCTTTGTTTTTTCGCCAAAGAAAATTGATTCACATCAAACTGATAGAAATTTATAAAACATAACGTGACCTTGATGTTATCTATTTTATAATGGTACATTTCTCTGCTCCAATTTATAAGTAATTTGAGTATATTTTGTACATACCAATAAAAACCTAAAACTGTATAACCCTAATTTATAATTTAATAATTTTTTAATTTTATCTCTATTTAATATATATTATAATACATAAGAACAAAGTCAATATATAATAAATTAACGATAAACTTGTACATTCACATAAATAATTTTATACAGTGATTATAAATACAACTGAATAAAATATTTTTTCTACACTATATAAATAAAATCAAGGAAGTAACTGTAAAAAATTGTGGGAAGGAGTGCCCTAAGCATTTTGGCTTGATGGATGGGGATGTTTGTTTCTGTTTTTGAAAACTGTTTTTTTTTTGTTTTTAAAAACAAAAAATTAAAACACCTCTTTGGTATATTGGTTTTGATAACTTATTTTTAAAAAAAACATAAAATTGTTTTTTGAAAATTAAAAATTAAGTTTTAATTGTTTTTTTTTCATTTTTAAGTTTTTGTACACATTTGTGATTTTTAACTAGAGAATTGTTTGAGAATAATTTTTTTAAGTGATTTTACGCAATCTAAAATAAGCATGTAAGAAAAGTTTTATTTCAAATTTGGATAAAAATACCTTTTTAGTGGTACCAAATAAACCTTAATTTTAACAATTCTTGATTTTGGTAATCTATGGAGAGGAGAGGGTACTAGTTAATTCCTTACAAAATTCAAGAAAACAGTGAAAAACCCTTCCCTTTTTTTCCGTTTGCCCTATTTGTTCCAACTGAGGCTCATTGCAGGAATGGCTTCCTTCTTCTTCTTCCCTCCCCCACTCTCATTGTTGCCGTTCTCGTTCCTTAGGTTAAGTTAGCATTCGACAGACACATTGAGGCCGCACTTGTGGCGGACGGGTATTCGGACTCTAGCCGCTCACCGGTCGCTCAGCTTGCTCTCAGTCGCCTGCTCCAGTCCGGTCGCCGTCTTCCGTGAGGTATCTTTCTCTCTCACTCTCACACAATCTCAGCTTCGCCTTTATTTCTCAGAGTTTGGTCTTTCTTGGCTTTCTTTTTGTTCCTCTTCACACTGTTTTTGATATTGTATCTGCCATGCGATAAACGCATTGATTCTTTGATTTATATTTGGGGTCATTAAGGTCTATTGTAGTCCGATTGGTCCATTACACACAGCTTCTCAAGTGTTCAGTAAAAATAGAAGAATCAGCGGGGGTGTTTTTTTTTTAAATGTTTTAGTTGTATTTAGTCGGGGATTTTAATTTTTTATAAGTAGTTAAATTCTGTATTTGGTAATTTTGTGCTTAGAATTGTGTTTCTGAGTAAACAACCACATGCCTAACCACGTTATTTCGTTGCACTCTGAACTTTGATCCTGAATAACTTTTGATTGTGTAATTAAGAACATTTAATTGTGTTTTTATCGCCCGGTGTCCATAACTTTTATTTGTCTTTCCCCCTAATAGTTCTCTTCCTGGTTCTGCAAGTTTCATTAAACCTAATCAGCTGTGTTCTCCTCAGGTTCCTAGCAATGAGAAGACCTAAATCAAGGGACTTCCACAAGCAGCAACGGCTTGCCGAGGAAGATGAGATTACACTTTTGGACTCATGGATTCAATCCCAGAAACCGGACTCTGGATCCAACCCCATGTCATTTCCCCCTTTGTCCTCCAAAGACCCTGTAGGTTGCATTGATGGAAATACATTTTCGCGGTATGTGGGTGTCACGAGGTTTGACCAGTTGCCAATTTCCAAGAAAACCAAGGATGCATTGTTAGAAGCTAAATTTGTTAAGATGACTGATATACAGAGGGCTTCTTTGCCCCATGCGCTTTGTGGGCGAGATATTTTGGGTGCATCAAAAACTGGGTCGGGAAAAACCTTGGCTTTCATTATTCCGGTAAGATTAGCTTAAACTAAAAGTTTGTTATCCTTTTATTTTCTTTTAAGTAGGAGTGCTGTGATAATTCTTAAACCTCAAAGTCTTTTTTCCCGTTCTAGTTCTTTCACAAATGGAAAACGTTTTCTGCTTCCATTGGATTAGGTGAATAGTTGCATCCAGTCAAAGGAAATAGTAGTTATTTAACCAGCCTCACTTGATGCCAGCTTGTGCAGTTTGTTTTATTGAATGGAATGAAAAGTTATCGGAGAAATTTGTTTTTTTATTAGCTAAAGTATCATGATTGTATCATTATACATAGTAAGATTCCTAATACTTCGTGCTTGAAGCAATCAGAAAGTTTCTTGTTGCTTTAAATGGCATGTCATATTATGATTTTTGCTGGGTGTGGCTATAGCAAGAAAGTAGCATAGAAGAAGAAAACAGAGGACAAAAGTGACTGGTGTTTTCAAATTGTTTGGGTGCTTTTAGTGACAGCTTTTGAATCATGGCTAATTTATTCAAATTATTCGTGAACCATAAGCTCTAGTAGCAGAATCTGGAAAAAAAAATGTTCATCCGCGTTGTGAAAATCTCATTGCAATTTCTGTCATTGAGAGTTGAAATATTGTACAAGTGTTCTCCCACCAATGCTATTGTATTTTCATCAATTATTATGGGTCACTTTATATTTATTCACAGGTCCTGGAAAAGTTGTATAGAGAGAAATGGGGGCCTGAAGATGGTGTAGGCAGCATCATCATATCCCCTACAAGAGAATTAGCTAGTCAACTGTTTGATGTTTTAAAAAGTGCTGGGAAGCACCATAATTTCAGTGCTGGCCTGCTGATTGGTGGTCGCAAGGAAGTTAATGTGGAGAAAGAACATGTAAATGAGCTGAACATTTTGATCTGCACACCTGGTCGCCTTCTTCAGCACATGGATGAAACTCCTAACTTTGATTGTTCACAGATTCAGGTGATTGTAATTCTTATTTTTTTTTCATGGAATAAATAATCCGGATTCTTGAGGCAATGCTGAGGGAAAAAAAAACAAATGAGAATTATCTTTTATGTTATTTTATCGTCTCAAGCAGTGGTTCCATGTCTTTCCCAGTACTGGCATCCTTTATTTCTTGACAATTTAACTTCTGTTGCAAAGCCTATTTAAAGCTGTGTTGATTAGTAATGTTGCTTTAATTATTATCTATTCAGTTCAAGTTTTGGAAATCAGTCCCCCTTGGCCCTAATATTTGCTCACAGATATGTATTACCATATTCTGTTCAATGTAGATCATGAGTGGGTTCGCAATTTTTGTTGGTATACAGGTGTTGGTGCTAGATGAGGCAGATCGGATTCTTGACAGTGGATTTAAGAAGGAATTAAATGCCATAATATCACAGCTTCCAAAGCATAGACAAACCCTCCTCTTCTCAGCAACTCAAACAAAGTCTGTTGAAGTTCTTGCAAGACTAAGTTTAAAGGACCCAGAGTATCTGAGTGTCCATCAAGAGTCTGTGACTGCCACACCTACTCTCTTGAGACAGCTTGTGATGATTGTTCCTCTGGACCAAAAGTTAGATATGTTATGGAGTTTCTTAAAGTCCCATCTTAACTCCAAGATACTTGTCTTTCTCTCTAGCTGTAAACAGGTAATTTGTTTGAATCTAATTGGTGTTTTGGATTTTCTTTCATTTTTGTTTCTTGAGAAAATTTTTACTTTTCATTTTTTCATAATAATCATCTCCTGGTTTAGGTAAAATTTGTTTTTGAAGCATTTAAGAAGCTTCGCCCTGGCATACCCTTGAAATGCCTTCATGGGAGGATGAAGCAGGACAGAAGAATGGCAATATACTCTGAGTTTTGTGAGAAGCGCTCTGTACTCTTCTCAACTGATGTGGCTGCAAGAGGGCTTGATTTTAATAAGGCAGTTGACTGGGTTGTTCAGGTAAGTCTTATTTAGCTGGCCCTTTATTCTGCCTTTTAAGCGGTTAGAAAGGGAGTGGGTGGATGAAGCAAGAAGTTTGTTTTATAGCAGGAGCTTGATACTTGCGTTTTTAATCTGTAGGTGGATTGTCCTGAAAATGTAGCATCTTACATACACAGAGTTGGAAGAACTGCTCGCTACATGTCTGGGGGCAGATCAGTTTTATTTTTGATGCCTTCAGAAATGAAAATGCTTGAAAAGTTAGAAGCAGCTAAAGTTCCAGTACATCTTAATAAGGTATGCTATTCCTGCTTTGTAGATCAACTATTTGACTGTGATGCTGACATCAGCAGGAGAAGGGAAGAAGAGCTAGAGAGAAATAAAGGAAAAATGGGGAAAAGGGAGAGGAACAGTGTCTTGATTAGAACTGAATGTGAAGCCTACAACCTAAATAGAGACAAAGCACATGTGTAAAACCTATTCCTAAATTTAACGTTATTTGTGGTTTAATCCCTGGTTTACAAATTATTGCAAATATCAAATGTTGACCAAGACAAAAGGGAGAGTAGATGACAGAAAAAAGAATATACAACACCTTAGAATAATATTGGAGCAATGTTTCATTCACATCAACAGCATTATATAACGATGTTAGGTTTTGGGTTTCCAGTTCATGGGTGCCATGTAGTTTGGCTGATGAGCATGTCCAACTCATGCTAAATAATCACCACTTACTTATATTGCCATTGACCCTAAGCAATTGCACGGATGTCAATTTCAATGCATTCTGTATTTTTGTGGTTCACTATTGACACATTTAATTAGTTTTGCTAATATGCCTTTTAAACTGCTGATTTTTCAGCCTAGGAAGGAACGACTGCAACCAGTTTCTGGTTTGTTAGCAGCATTACTGGTCAAGTACCCAGATATACAACATGGGGCAAAAAGAGCCTTCATAACATATTTGAGATCCATTCATGTACAGAAGGATAAAGAAATCTTTGATCTTATGAAATTGCCAATTGATGAATATTCAGCATCATTGGGTCTGCCCATGACCCCCAAAACTCGATTTCTCAGCCAAAAAGTTAAATCTAAAGATGTGTCAACAAAACCAATTTTAGCTGGACCAGAAGATTCCTGCGGAGAAGTTGCATTGGAGGTTCCAAGAGAGAATCTTGACGTTGATGGTCCTGAGGAAGAGGAAGAGGAAGAGGAAAAAGGTGTTCTTTTGCCGGACAATTCCTCTGATGAAGGGGAAGAGAGAGCACCTGAAATTGTAGATGTCATGTATGTACCATCATATAATCTACTATCACAAAAATAGAGAAAGTTTAGCTTCCCATGTAAACTTCTGCATTATATCCTATATGCACAAATAGATGGTTGACAAGGCTTATTATTTGGGATGGAATTGACTTTTTGACCTTGCACGTATAAAATTAGGATGGCTTGTCAAAATGTTTTGATAGATGGGTTTCTGATATTTCCTGTCAGCATGTGGTCTTTTGGTTTGCAAAACCAACTTATTTGATTGGGTGACTTCCTTTGTAGACCACCAACCCGTGTTTCAAAGAAAAAGAAGCTCAAGATCAACATACATAGACCTATGGGGACTAGGGTTGTATTTGATGATGAAGGTAATGCTCTGCCCCCACTAGCACGAATTGCTGATACGCAAGCTGGCAAGGAAACATTACTGCTTGATCCAGGTATGTCCTTTCTCTTCAATATCAAAATGGAGCCAGAATAATAGGAATTGTTTTATTTGCTGCTACATGGTTATATATCTGTCATATTTGCTGATGGCTGAGAGTACTAGACCCATGTAGTGGGACAAGGCTTTGTTGTTGTCGTATTTGCTGATGGCTGAGAGTATCTGACATCTCAATTCGGGTTTTCTAATCTTGAATCTTGATGATTAGTAACACTAGCTTATTTATCACCTGTTGGCCTTGAATTTTTCCCCCTTGTTTGAAGTTTGATCAAACAGAGTAAATGTGCGTGCCAGAAGACAGACATAGATCATTGAGCTAGTTTGAGTTGTTCCTCCTTCCTTTTCCATGAATATAACATTAACTGCCGAACAAATCTATGTAGGAATATAAACAGCTTTCCCTCTTACTGAGACAAACCTACATCTGCTAATAATTGATTGTGATGCCACATATATGTGTAATATGTTATATGATTGAACCGTTCTGTTCCCAGAAACCCGACTGTGCCTTAACCTCCTATGGTTCTAATATTAATAATACGCGTCTCAATTTCACTTTATATCAGGGAGTTTTTTTTTTTTTTAAATGTTTTTGCCAACATATATAAGGGAGTTTACTCAACCTGTTTATGTTATATCCTGTTTATTTTGCTTTATATAAAATTAGATTCTCATCTTTCCTGCAGAACAAAAAGCTGAATACTATAGAAAGATGCGTGAGGAGTTGAAGAAGGTTGACATGGAAGACAAGCTTGTGCAACAACAGCGTCGAAGAGAGAAGAGAATGAAGCAGAAGTTGAAGCGGAAGGAAAGAAGTGCTGAAGAGGACGATGACAACATTTCTGGTTCAGAAGGAGATGAAGAAGATGAAGTTGCAGATACAAGGCATAATAAGAAGAGTAAGATATATTTTGATAGTGACAGTGATGGTGAAACTAGAGGAACTGAAGTCACTGGACGGAAAGAGGGTATCGTCTCTAAGCCTGTTACTTTGGAGGAGCAAGAAGC
>QFDD01001721.1:0-18889 GCA_006871305.1 Vachellia collinsii | reverse complement strand
TTGAAAACTCACCCGCTCTCATCCTCTTTATAAGAAATAATTATTCAAATTATGCAAAGTAAGTGAGCAGATAAAATTAATTAAAAATAATAAATAGGTAAAAAAATATTTTTTTTAGACATACCCCTATTTATAAAAATTATGAGTGAGAAAAAAATAAAAAAAAATTAGTGGAGAAAAAATACGAGAAATACATATAATTAAGTAAAAGTAAAAATTAAAAAGTTAAATGTTTAGATATAAAAAATTGTTGCTTACATAAAGGATCAATCTCATAAAAAATAATGTTATTTATACATAGGATTAATGAATACTATTTTTCATGCAAGCTCTTCAAATTTTCTTCTACTTCTATTTTTTTCATTTCTTTTTCTTTTTCTCTCTCTTTTTTTTTTAAAAATTTTTTTTTTCCTGAGAGTCAATGTCAAACTAAGCAACCGCACTTTTCGTCACCAAGAAGAAAGGGTCAAATTAAGGTTGCAATTCAATTTAACTATTACCTGACGATTGACCAACGATTAAAGCACTAAGCTCATCAACAAATAAAGTTAGTCTAATAATGTAAAAGCTCGACTAATTTTTCTGGGTCTTGAGTTCAACGATCAAAGAAGGATTACGTGTTAGAAGGTTAATCATAAATTCTGAATCAAATTAGTCGGTTGTTGAAATATCTAGTAATAAGATTCACAAAATGTTTTGAATACTAGAAAATAGTATTAAGGAAAGCATTAAACTCAATTAGACTCAAAAATCATTTTCATAATTGAATTAATTGGGTTGAACAAGAGTTAAAATCTCTGAGTGGGAACTCAGAATTAAACTCTGAAAAAAGGCAAAAAAAAAAAATGTAAAAAATTATTAAAGAAATGACCTTCAAAGACTCCATATGTATTCAATCAAGTATGATCATATTGTGTTATTTTATTAAAACTCCATATATTGTAGTGCTATTATGTTTACAATGATACAAACTAGAAATTTATTTCTTAATCATTACATCAATTCTTTATTAAATTTGTATTTAATTATTACATCAATTCAACCAATGATCCACCTAGTTAAATCATGAAAACCAACACGTGCTGACATTTTCAATTGGATGCAAATGCATCTAATATTATGAAGTATTATTTTGGTATCTCCGTCGTCGTAAATTATTTTGTAGTGCATTAACATGTTAAAGTATTTTATCTATGTGCATCCATCCTGTTGTAAAATAATTTTTATGTGTTTCAATTAATTAATTAACTATTTTTTTGGCCGAAAAATTAATTAACTATTTAGCCTTTTGTTTAATTCACTTATCTTATGAGGGGACGTAAATATCAAATCAAAATCTCAATAAGTAATTACTTTGATTCTCACAAATTCTATAGACAATTATTTGGTAGGTTATTAACTTTTATTTGTAATAAGATGATCATTGTGTTAATTACTTAGAATATTATCCATTCATGACTGGTTGGTATCTGACAGGCTTAAATTGCTGTCGGTATAAAATAAAAATAAATAATAATTCTTGACTTTAAGGTTTAAAAATAAAGGGAAAACCATACTATAGGTACCTATACTTTTTCTCAATTTTGATTTTGGTACCTATGTGTATTTTTCTCTTAATAAAATCTCTTAATTTTACTTTTTTAATGCAATTAATTCCAATAACTTTAATCTACTAGCACCATTAGCCCATATATAAGAATGAATAGTGTTAACAAAGCAAAATTAAAGGTTTAATTAAGAGAAAAAAACACATAGGTACCAAATTAAAAATTTAAAGAAAGTATAGGTACCTCTAGTATGGTTTTCCCAAAAATAAATATAGAAGATGAAACCCTCTTGAAAGAATCTTGAACTTCAAAATAAGTACAAAACTACACTTTAAGACTTGAAGGACGAAGATAAGTTGTCCTCAAATTATTTTTTAGTCGTCCTTAAATTATTTAAAAAACATAAAAAAAATATTAATATAAATTATGACTTTACTTTTGAGTTATTAAAATGAGTTAAAGTTCATAAAATTAACCATTTAACTCACTAATTTGATGGATTGAGTTAAAACTTGTTTTGAAAATACTTTTGGATGTGATCAAATGAATTCAACTCATTTAATCCGTAAATTAAATAAGCTAAAAAATATATAATATTAAAATAAAAAAAAACCAATTTAAAACTATCTCTAAAAATTAGAATTAGCAATCTGAAATGTGTGTGTATTTATTTATTTTTTATGAGCTGCGTGGGCTAACTTGTTTAACCTATCTAGTAAGTTGGATTTCAACTTTTTAAAATAGATCATTCCGAAATTATAGTACATAAATAAAAAATTGTTTGTTGGCAAAAAAAATAAACAATAAAAAAATGTTTATAGCATACTCTAGATCGGAATTGTGGGGAGTACTGCCTTATTTTTTCTACGAACTTAAAGCCCCAATTTGTATTCTTTTTATATTATGCAGAAATGCTCTTTTTGAGAATTTACATAATCTCCATTACTAATCCTTTGTGTATCTTGGTGTTTCTAACCATCCACGCATTTTTTATCAATCTTCCCTTATGGTAATACATGTATGGTAATTCATACAAACGATAGTGAAAACTCAATAAGGTTGGTCTTTTGAGCCCGCTTCAAAACAGGATGACTAATCAACCAATTATTCACTTAATTTATTTTATTTACCACAGCACCCGTATGGTCTTGTTTGGAAAATGGGCTAGTCCCCTAATATATGATAAATTGATGTTCAAATTCTTATAAAAAGAAGTATTCATATTTAATATCTAACAATACTTTAAATATGATTATCTGAAGTAGAATGATCATGTACTGAGAAAGAAAAGAAAAGGGAAGCCGGATGAGTTGGACAGGGAAAATGGATGTTAAACTAGCACTGTCATTGATTAAAGGTCAGCAATAAATTCCTAATAATAGTATTATTAATAGTAATATTAGGTCATGCCATTTTTATGTTATAAATCATTTGACTCATTTTTTCATAATTTATACAATAAATGCAACATGCATATATATTAATACACACACACGTTGAAGTATTTTGTTTTCTTTACGGTAGAAAGGCGAAATTAGGTGAGTATCCTATGTTGCACATGTGGGATTTGAATTCTTCTCACTTAGTTAAAATATCAACTATCAAATTGTGATTTAATAACGTCCAAAAGTGTCATTATAGCGGGTTTATTTTTTTCTAAAAACAAAATAAAATATGAGTCAAATAGTTTGAGCGGTTATGTTTTTATTAAACAGAATTTTCAGATCATGTGGTGTTATTGGAACATGTAAGTATTTCTCCAATTCAAAATATATGAGTTAAATAATTAATTTATAAATATTAAAAAATTAGTTAAGTTAGTTATTTGTTTATAAGAAATGTGTTGATTACCTAAAATGCCGGTTTAGCAATTTGTATAGAAAATTATCCTTGGACGGAATCCTTTTAATATGTGATCAATGGAAAGAGTTTAAGACAAGAATTATAAATTTGGGGGAAAATTAGATTTAGAATTAGTAAATTTAAGATCAAATTAAAGGAAATATTAAATCACAATCTAATTATTATTATTATTATTTTTCAATTGAGACTCTTGATTGAGTAGGACCCGTTATTCAACTATTAAACTGGAATAAAATAAATTAACAAGGGAGGGAAACAAGTGTACTTTTCCTAACAGTGAACTAATTAAATCGGATAAATTGAGTTTAAATTCTAACTTTAAAAAAAAAAAAAAGACTTCTTGAGAGAAGTATTCTAACGGTGAAGTTTCGATTCCAATCAATCAGTTGCTTGAATTTCTAACAATAGAATACAGAAAAAATGTCAAATATCATGTGCATAAACAAGTTGGGCATATTTAGGAACTCCTTTTGAAACTCCAAAATGCATTCCTAAAAGAGGAATGCATTCCTAAAGATTAGTGTTTTACAACACATTTTTCCAGAATTCATTCTCCCAAAATGCATTCTGACACGTAAACCGAGACAAACTTCTCTTATATACTTACTTTGAATTACGTACAATTAATTTTAAAAGCTAATCTCAAACAAGCTAAAAAGCTCTTTCTATCCAGAATACATTTCAGGTCGCGACTTAAAATATTTTAAATCGCGACTTGCAATACTTTAGGTTACGACTTAGATGTGAAAATTCTAAATCGTAACACGGTATACTCAAAGTCGTAGCCTATATGTGTGTGTTCTGCAATTGAATTTCCCGCCAAGATAAGTCATGTCGAATCCACAGTCCTAGGAGTGAATATCAATTTTTCGGTTTGGTTTTCTAAAAGCCGAAAAACCAAAACACTTTTAAAAATAAAACCGAATTGAAACCGAACTTCAAAATTAACTGAACTGAAATAACTGAATTATTTTGGTTCGGTTTTTTGGTTAACCGAAAATATTTAATAATTTATTAATCTAAATATAATATAATAATTTTTAAATATATTATAATAAATATTTAATAATATATGTAAAAACATAATAATATATGTAATAATATTTAATAATTTATTGTTTATTAAATAGATTCAAAACAAATGAATCCCATTCGTACAAGAATTAAAGATCAAATTGTACAAACTTTACAATCCAATTAATTACGTAATGTTATTATTACTTGGACAATTTTACTTTCAATTATATGTAATGTAAATATTTTTTTTTATTCCATTTTTTATTATTTTATTTTCTCTAATTTGAACACAATATATAAAATAATGTATATGTATTAATGATCTTCATGCCCTTTAAGTAATTTTCCTCAAAAAGTCACTTTTCCAACATTTACCCAAACATAAATGCATTCTACTAAAAGTCATTCTGAATCTAACCTATCCAAACATAAATGCATTCTATCAAAATGTATTTTGGTCAAAACTCCTTTTTTCAAAATGCAATTTACCAAAAGTTATTCCCCAACCGTTTTCCAAACGGGCACATTGTTGGCTAAAATGGTTGACAGTTCCATCTAGTAAAGAAACACACAAATTTGAATCTCCAAACTCGTATTTGTTGAAAAAGATAAAAATATTTACACTTTAAATTCCGAGGTTAATCCCAAGCCTAAAATAATTTTTACCCTCCTAACTAACCGAAAAAGAAATATGAAAAGAATGAAAGAGGCACAATTATTAATATTATTTATTTTTGTTGTTGAGTCCACCAACCCCGCTTACCTACTACGACCGTCACATTTTGCATCATCCAGTCGTCTAACCACTGGTCATCACCAATTGCCGTCATCTAACGCCGCTACCTTCCACCATTTCTTCTATTAAAACCCCATACAAGGCAAGCTTCTTCCTCAGGCACAGACCAGCCCAGTCGCTGAAACAAAACACAAACCTTCACTCTCTCTCGATCGCCACCATGGATTTTCTCCTTCTGGAGAAGACCCTCCTCTCTCTCTTCGCCGCCGTCGTTCTCGCCATCGTCATCTCTAAACTCCGGGGAAAGCGCTTCAAGCTACCTCCCGGCCCCCTCCCCGTTCCCATCTTCGGAAACTGGCTTCAAGTCGGCGACGACCTCAACCACCGTAACCTCACCGACTTGGCCAAGAAGTTCGGCGACATCTTCCTCCTCCGCATGGGCCAGCGCAACCTCGTCGTCGTCTCCTCGCCGGAGCTCGCCAAAGAGGTCCTCCACACACAAGGCGTTGAGTTCGGCTCCCGAACCCGCAACGTCGTATTCGACATATTCACCGGAAAAGGTCAAGACATGGTGTTCACCGTCTACGGCGAGCACTGGCGGAAGATGCGTCGGATCATGACGGTGCCGTTCTTCACGAATAAGGTGGTTCAACAGTACCGGGAAGGGTTTGAGAACGAGGTGGATGCGGTGGTGGCGGACGTGAAGAAGAATCCAGAATCGGCGACGAACGGAATCGTTCTGAGGAAGAGATTGCAACTGATGATGTACAACAATATGTACAGAATCATGTTCGACACAAGATTCGAGAGCGAGGACGATGAGAAGTTCCAGAAACTCAGAGCTCTGAACGGAGAAAGAAGTAGATTGGCTCAGAGCTTCGATTACAACTATGGCGATTTCATTCCCATCCTGAGACCTTTCCTTAGAGGCTACCTCAAGATCTGTAAGGAAGTCAAAGAGACCAGGTTGAAGCTCTTCAAGGACTATTTCGTCGACGAGAGAAAGTAAGTTACACACACACTCACACACACAAAATTCAATAGCTAAAGGTGGTGAAAATGCTTTTTAGAAGTGGTTGCTAAACATATTCTTAATTTCCACCAAAATTGCATTTGATCATGTGTTTTTTCACGTACATAAATACCAAAGAATCATAGGCATATGAAAAATGGACGTGGACCCCACCAACCAACTCTTGATCGAGGTGGTATGGTGAGTGGACTGAGTCATGGAAGGAAAAAAATATATAGTATCTTCAAATGCATTTAGTGGGAGAGATGAGCATGGGAACAGTTTCTACGAATACTTTTATGTAATTTGAGATAAAACTTTTTTTAGATACTATTCTCAGATTAGATTGTATATAATCACTTTCTAAAAATTGTTTATAAACATGTTCTAAATCTAGTTTCAAGATAAAAGATGTTCAAGAGTATCCAAGTAACTCACTAAAAAAATGGCATGACCCCATCACAAGTGATGTAGTGTATATGTCATATTTGACTGTTAACTATTTTCAGTGATATTTTAAATGTGGATAATTATTGTTGCATCTAATTGATGGATTATGGTGGAACAGGAAGCTGGAGAGCACAAAGAGTAGCAATACGGGCAATAATGGACTTAAATGCGCCATTGATCACATTTTGGATGCTCAGAAGAAGGGAGAGATCAACGAAGACAACGTGCTTTACATCGTTGAGAACATTAACGTTGCTGGTACCCCTCTCTCTCTCTCTCTCTCTCTGTGTTTTTTTTTTTTTTTTAAATTTTACGTTTTCTTACGAACCCGGCAAACAAAAAAGTGAAAAACCCTGAATTTGCATGAGCCTTGCGTCCAGTTAACACTTTTAATTTTGATGATGATGAGTTGTTCAAGGAATCCAAGAAGGACCCTGTGTGACATTTAGAGATTGGGGGGTGTTAGTACAGTGATTGACAACGAGAGATGCTTTGCTAAGATGATAACTTGTTTTAAATTTTAGTGAGCATGGAAAATTTACATTCATTTTTAATAATTGTTTCCTCAATATGTGAAGCATAATATTATACTTTTTGTGTTGTATAAAAAAAAATATGCTCTCTATCTTGATGGTTTTATTTTTTTTCAAAAAAAAAAAAGTTGAAATCACTTATGTGTATCGTACATGCATTTATGATTGCATGATTAAATGTACTATCAAATAGATATTTTTAAGAAAAATGATGATAAGGT
The DNA here is from genome assembly GCA_006871305.1 of Vachellia collinsii. Taxonomy (NCBI): domain Eukaryota; kingdom Viridiplantae; phylum Streptophyta; class Magnoliopsida; order Fabales; family Fabaceae; genus Vachellia; species Vachellia collinsii. Next base: position 11,510 of record QFDD01001721.1, on the reverse strand, counting down.
CTCATATAAGAGATTTTTCGATTAAACAGTCTTCATAAAATTACATAATTATTTTTAAATCCTGTGGAGTTGTTAATGCATTAAAATGAGATTGTAACTAATAATTTCATTTCAGTGCATAGAGTTGTTAATATGAATTGACAATAAATACGCGATTTTGTAGGACTATTTAATCGTAAAATACCTTACAGATCTTATTGTAATTTTCCCTTCTTGTCCTGATTTGTAATAAGGGAATTGAGCACGTGAATATAATTGCAATAGCTGACAAGAAAAAAAAGGTGATCTGGTCATGGGTTAGGTGGATCTAATCATAATTCTATTTTTTGAGTACAATTTGTTTTAAAAAAAAATTTAACGAATATGCGTGTGTGTGGTTGGACCGTTGGACCCTCTTGCTCCGTTTGTTAAATATTGATAAAAAAAAAATAAAGGTGCAATAATCTTGTGCTGTAGACTTTTTTTTTTTTTTTTTTGCAAAAGGGTAAAATAAAAAGTTATTAATCACTTTTGACTTTTCGATTGCCCCAGTTTTTAAGTTCAACTACCTGGTTGGAGGTTGGTAGTGATGTTGTGGGGTTGGGGTTGGTATAATTGCGACCATTTTGGGTTGGTTGAGACAAGACATGAGCTTCACTTCACCTGCATCCATCAATTTTTTTGGAAATCAATTTTTTTGGAAATGAATACTCTTATTATTCAAAATATTATCAGACATTAAATATAGATAAATTTTTCAATATGAATTCAAACATTGATTCTTCATCTCTCAAAAGTTCTAACCATTTCCTGCTAGACCAACCCATGTTGGCCATCCACATCATTCTTCTTTCGTCTTATATGATCTTTATTATTTAACACCATCTTCTCCATTAAAAACAAAAAAACAACATGGGTTAAATCTAGTAAAAGAGAAAGTAGTCATTAGTAATGTAATAAAATAATATTTAAATTTTTATTAGAAGAGAGCTCATAATACCAAATAGTATTATCTTCAGTAGAAAAATATCTATACTTTACCTAAACTATCCAAAACAATTGAAAAAAGGTTGAGCAAAACAGAATGGTCAACTTGTTTGGTATTAGAGCCTTGAAAAGTCAAGATGTAAGTAATGAGAAAAAAACCCTGTTAAAACCGGATCGGTGTATAAAATTGGTTCGGATCAAAACCTTGGATAGATTCAGGGGGTTTTTTTTTCCAGAAATTTGTTTGATGAATAAGAAATATTAAAAAAAATTCCAATCCAATATATTAATGATTTTTTTTTTCTTTGCCTTCTTTGCAGCAATTGAGACAACTTTGTGGTCAATAGAGTGGGGTATTGCCGAGCTAGTGAACCACCCAGAGGTTCAAAAGAAGCTCCGAAACGAGCTGGACACGGTTCTCGGAGTCGGGCACCCGGTAACCGAACCCGACACCCACAAGCTCCCATACCTCCAGGCCGTAATCAAAGAGACCCTCCGTCTGCGGATGGCGATCCCACTGCTGGTCCCACACATGAACCTCCACGACGCCAAGCTCGGCGGCTACGACATCCCGGCGGAGAGCAAGATCCTGGTGAACGCGTGGTGGCTGGCGAACGACCCGGCCCACTGGAAGAAGCCGGAAGAGTTCCGACCGGAGAGGTTCTTGGAGGAGGAGGCCAAAGTGGAGGCTAACGGGAACGACTTCAGGTACTTGCCGTTCGGAGTGGGAAGAAGAAGCTGTCCCGGAATAATACTGGCGTTGCCTATCCTGGGTATCACTTTGGGGCGTTTGGTTCAGAACTTTGAGCTCTTGCCACCTCCGGGACAATCCAAGATCGATACTACTGAGAAAGGTGGACAGTTCAGTTTGCACATACTCAAGCATTCCACCATTGTTGCCAAGCCAAGAAGCTTCTAGAAGAGATTTTCAGGGAAAGTGATGAGAGACTGTACGCGAGCGAGCGCGCGCGATGTGGCCAATTCTAATTTGCATGTCTCTTATTTGTCACAATGATAATTTTGAAATAATTAATTTACTTTTTTATTAACATTATATATACTTGTTTACATATGGGCCGGGCCGGGCCAAAGCCCTATCTTTTTTTTTTATTTTTTTTATTTATAGCTTTTCCCCTAAAAGTAGTTTATTATGTTTAAATAAAAAATGTCTGACCTCTTAATTTTTTTAAACTAAAAATCTTATAATTTTTTTTTTTTTTTATTTCTTTACCGGTATCCAACTCGTACTAGTTTGATTTGAGGGAATGTGAGCCCACGATGAAGAGAACATCATCATCTTTAATTAATTATTGCAATTGCATGGCTTTAGAGTTTGAATATGAGATCACTGGAGCGACTTTAGCTAATATATCCAAATGATTCGTGGAGATATTATGGTATTTTACAGTCATAAATAAAACAATGCAATTTTATTTTTTTAATAACTTTTTAAAAATTAGAAACTACACAATTTTATGTTTTCTTTTAAAAAAAATCGTGACAAATGAAAGAGTTCACTGTTTCATGATTACAAAAATACCCTAATGAGAGTGTTACTTAATGAATCTAAATAAATTATGAAAGTTAGATAAATTGATTAACTATAATGAACGTGATATAATTTTACTAAAATATTTATATGTAACAAAGGTTTTTATTGGAATTTGATTGATATGGCTGTTATTGAATGAGTATCGATGCAATTAAAAAATGATAAATAAATAAGATTAAATGAACTAAATTTTTACATTTAAAATTAATTTTCTCTTAATTAGTATCAAAACCCCCCACCTCCTACATTTAAAATTAAAAAGAGTACTAGAATATGTGCATATTCGAATAAGCCGTAAAAACTATTTTTTTCAATATGATTTATAACCTACAACATAAGTACGTGAGAAAAATTTTATCTCAACTAACTTGAATGTACTTTTTAAGTGCTAATACAAACATACCATACTTTTTAAGGGTTTAATTCTAGTTAGCATTGTCTCACATTTGCAAATCCATGTGATGATGGAGGTTCGCATTGCATTGTCTTTTTAAAAAATGTTATTAAAGTGAGCAAAGTTATCCTTATCTTAATTTTATTAATTACTATAAGTTAAATATTAGATTAAATTCTTTTGAGATCACCTGTTGAGTTTAATTATACTTTTCCATGCATGATTTATTTCCTCACATTATAAAATATTCTTATTTAATTGCATAATATATTTTTGGATGATATTCAATTGTTGAAATTCTTTTAATTATTAAATTTTGCAATTATTTAATTGTTTGAATTCTACAAACTTGTATTTGAATTGAAATATGGAGGAATAAATTATTGTATGGATATATAAAATAATGAGAGAATTTAATGTTTTACTTTAATTCAATTGATTAAATTCTTATTAAGGATTGTGCATTTTTTAAATTCAATTGCATACGGTTAATATCTACTATTGATATCTATGTTTGGGATACAATCTTGAAGAGTAACTAAGAGTGGAAACAAGCCAAATTTTTACAGACCCAGGCATAGGCCAAGGGTCCTTAAGAAGCTTGTTTTCCTAATCAAATCAGGCATAGGCTCATTGAGAAGACTTTTTGGCTTATCAGGCGGTTTTTGTCTTTTTTTTTTAAATAATTTTATTAAAATAATAATATGTTGGAAACTTGGAGTGTTGAACCCAATACTCATTATTAAGGGTGGAAATCAGTTAGGCGGCCTGACCTGTATTTAGCCTGTACAGGCCATGCTTTTATAGGCCCAGACATAGGTTAAGGCTTCTTGAGAGGCCCAGATGTATTGATAGACCTTTTTGGCCTATCAAACGGTTCGGATTTCTTTCTTTATTTTAATACTACAAAAAATATGAGAGAAACCATGTAGTCAAATGACTACCCTTACCACTACGTGAAAACATGCATTTTTCTGTAATTATAAACTTATTTTATTTAGCCCTACGTTTTTCATCCATGTGCTACTTTTAATCCACTGTTCCAGCCTTTAGACTCTCAACCTTGTTCCAATCCTCTTCTGATGGAGTCCAGAGTCACAGACCACAGTCCCTTCACTCACGTCGCCGGGGCCGTCGCCTTTAAGCTTCACTCACGTCGCTGTTGCTCTTCGCCGTCGCCCGTCGCCTTTCGCAGATCCTAAAGCTTCGGTCGAGTCGCAGTCGCCCGCTAAAGCTTCGGTTATTGGTCCAAGGTTCCCTTATCTGATTTTTGCTCTATTTGCTCTGATTTTTGGTTCAATAGAGTCGTAGTGGAGAATTCTTTCCTATTGAGGACATAAGAGGACTTTGTCTGCATATATACTTTTGTTGAATACTCAGAATGGTTTACTTAGTCTGCTTGCATTGTCCAAGCACTAAAACTCATTCGTGGATACTTTTGTTAATTTTTAGTGTCTCATGACTTGCTCAGTGCTTCAGCAAGAAAAAGAAAACCTAAGTTTTATTTCAGCATGTAGGTTTTAGAGCATACCTGAAAATACAGATTAGTTGCTCTTGGTACCCACACGAACCAGATCACCAGTTGGGATTCGGGTTGTTTTACACAGCAAATACACACTGAGATGGAAGAGCTTTTGGAACCAAGGAATTGTGATAATTTTACCGTATGCGTAAAAAGTCTACTTTTATGTAAAGTATTCTCTATATATAGAGAATTAAAAAAGTGCAAAACGGTTTTGCACGTTTTCACCGCTTGGAAACTGTTCCCACCTTTTCATTTAAATTTTAAAATTTAAATTAAATAGTATGGGGATTATTACACTTTACAACCCCAAATTTCTAATTGTCGCATTTTTGCCCCACCTCAATGGATTGGGCCTAATCCACCAAGGGTGGATTGACCCATTTTCCAACATCTCCCACTCACACTTGGTGTATTAGTTATTGTGGATCTAAATGCTTACTCTTCATCTCTTCATACTAGGTGTTTTGCTGTGACCGCATGGGCACGACGTCACATAGGCGCTTGTACTAGAAATCCTCCTTTTCAGGACTAGCACAAAGCAGCCTAATTTTGTGTAGCATAAATTTATAATATTGCCTCAAATATCCTAAATTTACCAATATACACTTTTGTATGGCAAGTCTAATCCCTCTCGAGTCAGTATAAAACTCAAACTACTCTTCTCATATGCATTGTGTCCACACTTATATAATCACCAAAGTGAATATCATTAGGGACATGTCTCAGACACCAGCATATGTATGCATATTTCAAGTAATCTTCCTTTCGCCCATGTATCACTTTAACATACATCAACCGCTTTCCTAACATAATACTTTAGGTCATATTTATAATGATAAAAAAGGACATATGTTAAGGTAGTAGGCATTAATGTATACCTCCATGATCATGTCAAAGTCAAATGACATTAGATAAGGGTTAATCCTTTTTTGAGACTCACACAGCAATGAAGCAGGGATTTATTCACTTGCTTCTCGTTTGCAGTACTTATAGCACATGTGGTATGAATTACATGCTACGGTGTTACTCTTATATTATAAGAGCGTACGTCGTTTTAATTTTCTTTACTAACACCATACAGATTTTAGTTTAGGTACTTCCAATAGCTAAACCCAAATTCTCCACCTCTACCTTCAACATCAGTATTGGAGAATTCGTTATCTGGCAACAGGTGTCATGGAAGCGGGTATCCATGACTCGATCCAATATTTGTTTACTCATATTATATGGATCTCATCTCGATATGCTACACTTTTATCCAGGCGACATAATTTGTGTTTCTTGCTAACCATGTTAACTTTTCAACCATAAACACAAAAGTCTCATCTTTGCACACTATTTCTTAGTGTCAAAGGCGGTTGTTCGTGTGAGAGAACTAACATCAACTGTCTGTACGACATACTAGACATTGCATACACACAAAATCATAATGAGTAATAAAGAAACGTTTTCATTGAATACAAATATAAACATTTTACAATGTTTCTCGAATATTACATTTTACCCATCCCAATAGCTTTCATATGCTTATCAAATATTTCCTTAGCTATGGGTTTGGTCAAGGGATCAGCGACCATGCTTTTGGTCGAAATGTGTTTTACAGTAACAACTTTCTTTGCTATATAATCCCTTACAAATTGTACTTGATATCTATGTGTTTGGTTTTGCTATGGTACTTGGGATCTTTCATATAGGCTATAGTTGCAGTGTTATCACAGTGAATTAACACCGGATTGGTACTTTCATTCCCAAATCCAAGGTGTTTTATAAATCTCTTCAGCCATATAGCCTCTTATACTACTGCAGTGCATGCCACAAATTCAGCTTCTATAGAATGTAAGGCAATGCATGTTTGCTTCTTGCTACTCCAACATACGGCACCATTATTCAGCAAGAAGGTATAGCCAGAGGTTGATCTTCGCTCATCTCCATCTCCGCCTAGGTCAGCATTGGAGTATCCAACTAAGCGTAGATCATTTCCTTTGTAACATAGGGCATAATCATATGTGCCCTTCAAGTACCTTAATATCCTCTTCACTGCTTTCCAATGGCATTCTCCTGGGTTAGATTGGAATCTACTCACCAATCTTACTGCAAAACATATATCTAGCCTTGTACACAACATTGCGTACATCAAACTTCCAACAGCGCTAGGATAGGGGACTCTTTCCATTCTTTTCTTGTCCTTTTTAGTTTTGGGACACATATCTAAACTCAAGGTCACTCCGGAAGCTACTGGGGTATCCATGGGATTACAGTCCTTCATATTGAATCGTTCAAGAATTTTATTAATATAGTTCTCCTGTGAAAGAGAGAGAATTTTTTTAGAACGATTCCTTCGGATTTTAACCCTAAGTATGTATTCTGCTTCACCCATGTCTGTCATCTCAAAGTTTGATGAAAGCCATTCTTTCATAGTTATAATCGAATTCAGATTATTTCCAACCAATAGTATGTCGTCTACATATAAGGATAATATCACAAAATTACCCTCAAGTTGTTTAATGTAGACACAATGGTCTTCCTCGATCATCTGGAAATCATATGAGGTTATCGCTTTGTGAAACCTTCAGTACCACTGTCTGGATGATTGTTTCAGCCCATAAATGGACCTCTTAAGTTTACAAACTTTCTTTTCATTCCCTTTTATTATGAAACCTATTGGTTGTTCCATATAGATCTCTTCATCCAAGTCACAGTTTAGAAATGCAGTTTTTACATCCATTTAATGTAATTCCAAATCTAAACTGTTCACTATTGCTAGAATAAGTCTTATTGAGTTGAAGTGCACAACAGGTGAGAAAGTATCCTCATAGTCTATACCTTCCTGTTGTGTATATCCCTTAGCTACTAGCCGAGCCTTATATTTATCAATTGATCCATCTACCTTTCTTTTATTTCGTCTTTCTGCAACTCCGTTCTGTTGCGGAGTGCTAGGGATAGTTAATTGCCTAATTATCCCTTTTTCTTCACAGAGCTCTTTAAATTGATTGGATAAATATTCACGACCTCGGTCAGTCCTTAAAGTTTTAATTTTGTTGTCTATTTGATTTTCAAATTCATTTAAATATCGTCTAAAACAATCAAGAGCCTCATACTTATGTGATATCAAATAACATGACCATATCATGAATAATCATTAATGAAAGTAATAAAATATGAAGCTCTGTGTCTTGCTCTCACACTCATAGGATCGCATATATCCGAATGGATTAATTGCAATGATTTCTCAGCTCTAGTTCCCTTGCCAAATGGTTTTCTAGTTATTTTACCAGCGAGACAACTCTCGCACAAGGACATATCCATGTTGGATATTTGACCTAGTAAACCATCTTTGGCTAATTTAATCATTCTATTTTGATTTATGTGCCCTAGTCTAGCATGCTAGGTATTCATGTTAACAGTCATATTAGAGGAAGAAACAACATAACAATCGTATGCATTAAAGTCACAATTAATATCCATAATAAAGAACTTCCTACACAGAAAAGCTAAACCATAAACGGTTTGGTTGTCCAAAATGTCTGCAACCTTCCCATGAAATCTTACATCATACCCAAATTCTAACAAACATAAAACAGAAATTAAATTCCGTCGGATGTCGGGTGTATGAAGTACATCATGTATGATCAAGGTCTTTCCACTCCGCAAAGGTAACTTGCAAGTTCCAATGCCTTTGACCTCGATCTTTACATTGTTTCCCACGTAAAGCCACTTACTTTGATGCTGCAACCGACAGTATTCTACATAGGACTCTCTGTCCCTTGCTACATGGTCTGTTGAGCCTGAGTCTAGAATCCAAGAAGAATAAACAGGTTCAGTAAGAAAAGTAGTGCTTAAAACATATGAAACCTATGAATTCACATAATTGACTAATACCTTTTCATGGTCCTTTCGCTCGTACAATCTCGTGCGAAATGACCCATCTTCTGGCAAGCATAACATTTGACCTTCTTTAGGTAAACTTTCTTCTTGCATTCTACTTTGCCTTTCTTCTTGAATTGCATCTTGCCCTTTTTGAACTTTCGGCTGTCTCTCCTTCCCTTTTTATAAAATTTCTTGCCCTTTTTGTAAGTAGGCTTTGTATTGGAAGGACCAGGACTTTCAGTCAAAAGGGCATGTCCAGATGCCTTATATGCCTCCAGGCGTTCATCTTCAAGCTCCAAGTGTTTAGCCACATCAGCAAAAGTAGCAATGCTATCATTGTGGGTAAGATTCACTTTCATGTGTTCCCAGCTGGAAGGAAGTGATCTTATCACAACTTGGACTTGCTGTTCATCAGATAAAGTGTGTCCAGCTTCTTTCAGTTCTCTAATCATACTAGCCATATATCTCAGGTGTTGCTTCATGGACGTGTTGGGTCTAAGCTTATAGGTATCGAACTTAATTATCAACCTTCTCAGCTTAGTGGTGGATGTGCCATCGTATCTTTCTTTCAACGCGACCCATATGGCTTGAGCATTCTTGTGCTTTTCATATTCACACATGAGATCATCTGCCATAGTGCTTAGCAGTGTGATCCTTGCAATGCTGTTCTTTTTCTTCCAGGTCTGATAAGCCTCATGGTCCCTCTTGTGCTGGGACGTATTCCCAGCTTCAGGTTCTAGTAGGACAGTAATTAGAGGCTCCACAGCTTCCTGTTCCTCTAATATATATTGCACCTTTCGGTGCCAAATGTCCCAGTTATCGCTATTCAGTTTGTCACCTTTGTTCAGCTCCGCAATTATATTTTTCGTGGCCATTCTAAGTTCTGTGACAAAGTTGTGCCACATTAAATTTTATTTTCTACGTGAGAATCGAACAAAGAATTTATTAGATATCATATAACTTTATTTTCTTGTATGCAATGTCCTATACTTACACTATCCTTGGTTGAAAATTAATAGTATTACTGTTTTCACAATCAGGAGTAAACGTTTGTATCTCACATCTCATGATTACCAGTAACATCATTATTCCTTCCAAGGATTTTATAAGTATATTTTAATTCAATCATTTTGCTCTTAGAATTTTCATTTCTAAAAGCTCCCACTTATCAAAAGAAATGCTAACATCGTTGAATACACAACACATACTTCATTATATATATAAAATGTTAATACATAAAACATGATCAACAAGTACAGAGGAAACCTAATACTTTAATTAAACATCAGAACAATAAGTTATTAAGGCTTTCCTCAATTTTCTAAGTTTGGGCGTTTTTAGCATAACTTGTGTTGCCATTTCTAATGCCCACACCCAAAGAGTTGTTAATTTATATTTTCCTTTGCCTAAAGCCATGACTGCTTTTCTATATTCCAGCATCACATTAGCGTAGAATTCAACGCTTTCCATGTCACTGACACATTCAGCATACTTTGCAATCACACCGTTTATTTGCTTCACGTTTCTTAATTTGATTGCATCGCGCCACGCTATGGCTTTGGCTAATTTAGAAGTCAATGGTTGGTTTATTTCTTCGTCCACTTCTTCTGAATTATCATCATTAGGAGTTTTAGTCTTAGGTCCAGAGTCAGTGTAAACCATTTGAGCTTCCTCAAGATTTTGTTCGAGATTTTCTTCAATTAATTCTTCAGGATCCTCTTCCTCAAAGAATACTTCTTCTTCAGGATCCTGTTATAGATCAGCTTCAGGTACATCTACTTGAATCTGATCATCCAAGTATTCATAAATCACAGATCCATACTCATACGTTCCAGTGCTCTTTGAAGGATTTGACATCTTTGTTACCTAAATAAAATTAAATAACTTAAATTATTATTTAATTACGTAAATAATCTTCAAAGTGTACTGAAATCTTTATTAAAACAGATCTAATTTGCCACGAAAAATAGGCAAATGATACACCAAACTTAAGATCTCGAATTTAGAAAATTTTAGAAACAAACCGCAGCTCATTTGGATCACTCACGCGCTTACACACGCCCCGAGAAGGAAAAATCACATAAAATGAAAAAATTCTTTTAACTCCCACTCTCAGTACACGCGCCACCAAGGAGAAAGCCGCTTGCTGCACATGCTTTCCTGTTGATCTTCACGCGCCGAGAGCCTCTTGGTGGACCTGTCAGAAGTCACTTCTGACTTGCCACATGGCCCCACAGCCACATGGCACATTGCAAATTTTTTTTTTTTTAAAAAAAATTGGACTCGGGTTGGGCTAACCCGATCCAGATTATTTTGTGTGTGGATCGAGTTCGGCTGACCCGATCCTTTTGTTTTTTTGTTTTTGGATTTGGGTTGGGCTTGGACGACCCAACCCATTCCTCTGTTTTTTTTTTTTGCAATTTGATTTTGGGCCTCCATGCCCAAAGTCTGTTTTTTTTTTAAACTTGGGCCTCTGTGTCTCAGAGCCCAATCTCCAATTTACAATTTTTTTTTATAAATGAAACGACGCCATTTTCGGTTCTATACGGTCGTCTTCAACCTCCACCCGGATCGCTCTAGACCCGGTTGGAGCAGCGGGTCGGGTTCGACGTCCGTTTTCAACGTTCTTGGTGTCGTTTTCCTCATTTTTTTCGTGTTTTACGCAATGGGATATTTTTCATAGTCTAAATCTTACATTTTCAAATGACCCATTTGAAAAACCTCAAACTGTCTTATCCGTATCCGTCCTCTAATCACGTTTTATTTGCAAAAATTTCTCGCATTATAGGTTTTTGGGTCAAATTTATACAATAAACATGCTTATTTCACCAGATAGCTTCATAATAAACAGAACAAAAATGTAGACTATAGATTATTTCTCCCAATAGCGAACAAAAAAAACCCAAAGACATAAGCAATTTCACCTATCTTATAAACAGCCACGAAACATATATAAACACTCTGATACCACTGTAGGTTTTAGAGCATGCCTGAAAATGCAGACTAGTTGCTCTTGGTACTCACACGAACCAGATCACCAGTTGAGATTCGGGTTGTTTTACACAGCAAATACACACTGAGATGGAAGAGCTTTTGGAACCAAGGAATTGTGATAATTTTACCGTATGCGTAAAAGGTCTACTTTTCTGTAAAGTATTCTCTATATATAGAGAATTAAAAAAGTTCAAAACGGTTTTGCACGTTTT
>QFDD01001720.1:0-29614 GCA_006871305.1 Vachellia collinsii | reverse complement strand
TGTAAATCTCATTCTAACTTGCCTTATATCACTACAAATTACATACTTAAAGTAAGAGTTAAATAAGGAGTTTAATTTATCTTAGTATAAGATTCCGATTACTTTCCTTTCTCCAATTTATAATTTCCTCCCCCAAAATATCTGTATCAATTACATATATCAAAGTACTCCATCAACGAGTAGTGCCAATGTACAATAAGACTACTTTAGGAAAGTCAACACTTATTCATTATAAATAATTAATTTAACTAATTTTTTTTAATATTTTCAAATTAATTACCTAAGTCTTACATTAAAGATAGAAGATAATATTTTTCAAAATAATCAACCAAAATATTTTTTTAAAATTAGCTCTTATATTAGCCTTTTATTTATAGCAAACATATTTTTCCGTCATCCTTTACAATGTACAGTTCCAAATATATTTTAAGTGGTAAATAATCTTCTCATTCAAAATGACGGTCAATGGAATGTTGGTTTTGTTTCAAAATGCTGACGACTTGAAATTCAATCAATACTAATTTACTTTAAAATTTATTTTTGAAATTTAACAAGTTTAATAAATCAAGAAAAGGAAATTTAAAATTTATTTGCCTCAAAATTTTGCAATAAAGGTTTTGATGATATAAGGATTATAGGCTTGAGTTGCATCAAATGAAAGTATAAACACTCATTTACCACTAAACTAAAAATATGTGATTAAAAGATTAACTTTTCTTTAAAAAATAAAAAATATTCAAAATTAAACTAAAGCTTGAATTCTTCTTTGGACTTGGATATTAGAACGAAATTTTTTTTTAGTGTGGGAACTCAAAATATATAATTCATGGAAAGTTAATTCTTTAATACTTACAATCATGTTTTGATTGTAATTTTAATTTTTAAGACATAGGGTCTAAATTTTTAAATGGTTAAATTATAGAACCAAATTAAAATTTAAGAATTGAGTTTCAACATTGAACTACATCAACATGAAATTTAGAAAAGAGAGCAACAATATTAATTTTTTTCCATAATATTAATATATAATGATTTACATTCCGAATTGGTATTTACTGTTTTTTTTTTACCGGAAAATTAATATTTACTTTAAGGTTTTGGTTCGTTGCCCAAAACGTAACTTTTGGACTTGGTAATGATTATAAACTAGCGACTCAAGTATTTATTTTAAAGCATTGAAGTAGTAGCATGAAACCCCTAAGCTTTCTTCCGAGAAGTCTGTTTGAGCCGTGCAGCAGACGGGAATGGACAGCGACGTGCTCTATTTTCCTTCCGAAATCATCAGAAACATTCTCAAGCGACTTCCGGTAAAATCCCTAATCCGATTTCAATGTGTGTGTAAAGATTGGAAAAATATCATAAAAGGTCAATCTTTCATCGCGGAGCACCTTCAACTGTCCAGTGATCAAAACCCCTGTCTTCTTTTCGACTGTTATGGAGGGAGTTTGCCTTTGCCCTGGCGCGTGCATCTGCTGGATTGTGGGTTGCAATTCCGTGGAGTTCAGAGAGCACCTTTGATCAATTCCTTGAAGGATGCTAGTATCCTCAGTTCCTGTAATGGCCTGCTTTGTCTTGAAATCCATCAGTTTGTCGGATCCCCTCCTTTGCTTGCATTGTGGAATCCTGCTACTACAGCAGTCCGACATGTTCCTAAAAACAGAACTGATTATTTTGACTTGTTTGATGAATACGTGACAGGATTTGGGTTCAGTCCAGTTGTTAATGATTACAAGATAGTGAGAACTTATGCTGTGCTTTATGAAGCGGTTAGTCGAGTGGAAGTGTTTTCCCTAAGTAGAGGGACATGGAAGGAAATAGATATTGGGAACTTGAATGGAGTGAAGCTTAATTCTGAAACTGTCACGGCTAATGGAGCCATATTTTGGTCTGGGGAAAAGATAGGTGCAGAGGAGGAGCGCGCGGTCTACAATATTGACTCTGAGGAGGATGAAGTTTACATGGAGGAGTATGAAGAGGAGGTTGAGATTGAGGTGATAGTTTCGTTTGACATAGCAAAGGAAGTGTTTACTGTGATACCATGGCCCGATTTAGACTATAATGCTGAAGAAAAGCTTACTGTTTATGAGAACAAACCTGCCATACTTTGTGACATTTGGGAAGACGATGATGAAACACACGATTTGATTGATTTGTGGGTGTTAGATGAGGGTACGTGTGCATCTGGGAAGACCTGGAGCTGGACTAAAAAATACACTAGCAGCCCCTTTTCATGCACGTTAGAATCATTCACTATTTGGAGGAATGAAATTGTCTGCAAACCTAATTCTGGAGAGGATAGTGAAGGAGGAAGCAAAAATGCTCTATATCTGATGAATGTCACCACTAATGAAGTAAAGAGGTGTATTATTCCTTATTGTGGCTCTAGCATTTACAATTACGTGGAAAGCCTCGCATCAATTGGCAACAACTACACTGAAGAACCTTGATCCTGAATCTAAATTGTTGCCTTGCAGATTTACATTGTTGAAGTGCTTTTGGTGGCATGGCATCCCTAATATTTTAGATCATTTGTCTATAACTATATTTTTTTATGTTACTTAGAGTTATCTAGAATGATGATTGCAGATATTTCACAGCACATGTGCCTCCTATTTGGGACTTCTTGTACTTGAATATGCCAATGATCTGTTTCTTTCTCTCTTTTGTATGATATTGAGAGGCCAGAAAAAAGTAATTTTTGCTTTTAAATTTAAACCTCTTTCTATTCAGTTTTCTCTTTTTACCCTGCTCCTTCCATATTCATCTTCTGCAGCCATAGGTGATGGGGTTATCCAGTTATGGTTTTGGGTTTCCTTACTTGATTGTGTTACTTGAAATATCCACAAATTGATGGGAGTCATCTAGTTATGGGTTTCGTTCTTCTATTTGTTTACCCTGCATTCTATATTTTTTCTTTCTTCTATTTTGCAATTGGCTTTGGTTGAGTTCTAGTCTTTCCCCTCTTGCATTACCTTTTGATATTTTAAACTTGTACATTCTTAAGAATACATTAGAAGTGACTTATAAGTAAGATAGAAAAGAGTATGTTTGTGTGTTTTATAATTGCTTGCGTGCTGATGATCTGGTTCTTTCCCATGGAACATATGGGTGTTATATCGTCTTGGTATTATAGCGTTTGAGAGAGGGGACAAAAATAAGAGAAGCAAATTTGAGTTTGTTGCCAATTCATTTCATTGGTGAATTGGAATCAATATTTGTTTAGAGTTTTGTGTTTAGATTTTGCCATACAAATTCGGTGTTATCTTATGCTCTTCTCCATTAACCTTTTGACTTACCCTTAAAATATTGATGCTGTTATTTGATGAAAATATGAGAAACTTTTCTGCAGATCAAGCATAATGCAAAAACTGGATGGTTTATTAAAAAAAAAAAAAAGCATGATGCAAAAAATAGTTTTTTTAAAAAAATTGCACCTAATCTGAAAAATGGTTTGAGTTATTGGTTGATTTGACCTAAATTTTATTATGTCTATTGATTGGACAAAATTTAACTCAAGTTGTTTATATTGAGTAGGTCGAATTTTTAATTTCTTTTTGTCACATATGATTTTTATTATTCATAATCATCCAACAAAATTTTAGAATTTTAGTAATGTGATATTTTATTTCAAAAAAAGTCTACCTGAAAAAATTTGATTCCAAAACTCAATCTAATAGTTTGAAGCAAGCCCTTTATTTTGTCCTAATTAATATATGAATAATACAGTCAATATACAGCAATAACTATCTAATTATCAAGTATTACTAACACATTAAACATTTAACAAATATTCTTTTTGCTAACTTTTAATTTGGAGCTCAAAATTTATCAACATTAAAAAAGAGTTAAATACATTAATTAAAAGTATTTATTTATATATCATTAGATTAAGTAATAATTTATAAGTTATGTAAATCAGTTTAAAAAAATAATAAATATAAATATTTTAAAGTAACTTGTTTAACTTTTTTTATTTTAAAAAAAATTAACAAACTCTTACTACTTTAGTTCTATTTAGTAGGTGGAAAGAGAAGTTTTATTTAATCTTATTTATAAATTATTTTATTATTTTTTTAATATTAATGTACAATTTTAGTCTTTTCCTATTATATGCAGACTTGCTCGTTTATACACAGGAGCATATAGGACAGCATGTTTAAGGTTTTGGTCCGCAGGCCCAAAAAGGTACGATAAACTAGCGACCCAACTATCTTCTTTAGACAGGGGAAAGGAAAAATATTAAAATAACTTTCTTCCTTCAACTATCGACCATTGTAGGAGTGATCCGAAAAGGGCTTCCTCCTGAGAAATTCGTTCGAGCCGAGCGTCATAAAGCAAAGGAGAAGGATTAGCGACATGCTCTATTTTCCTCAAGAAATCATCAGAAACATTCTCAAACGAATCCCGGTAAAATCCCTAATCCGATTTCAATGCGTGTGTAAAGATTGGAAAAATCTCATACAAGATCCAACTTTCATCGCTGACCACCTTCAACAGTCTAGTCATCAAAAGCCTCATCTTCTTTTCCAACGCTATCAGAGCTGGCGCTTTAGTTTGCTGGATTGCCGGTTGCAGCAGTTCCGTGAAGTTCAGAAAGCTCATTTGATTGATTCCTCGAAGGTTCATAATATCGTCGCTTCCTGCAATGGCCTGCTTTGTGTTGAAATCGATCCGTTTAAATTATCTTCTCCTTCTCTTTTATTGTGGAATCCTGCGACTACAGAAGTCAGACATGTTCCTAGAACCGATTGTTTTGACTCGCTTGATGAATGCTTGACTGGATTTGGGTTCAGTCCCATTGTTAATGATTACAAGATCGTAAGAACTTATCACAAGCTTGGTTGTGCGGTTAATCGGGTGGCAGTTTTTTCGTTAAGTAGAGGGACGTGGAAGGAAATAGATATTGGGAACTTGAAGGGATTGAAACTTAATTCTCAAACTTCCACGGCTAATGGAGCCATATTTTGGTTTGGGGAAAAGCTAGGTGCAGAGGAGGAGGGGTATGAAGATGATACGGAGGAGGGTGAACATGATGTTCCGGTGATAGTTTCATTTGACATAGCAAAGGAAGTGTTTACTCTGATTGCAGGACCCAATGTAGACTATGATACAGGCGATAAGCTTACTGTTTTTGAGAACAAACTTGCCATACTTTATGACAGTTACGAAAATGGGTCACCTGATTCGATTGATTTGTGGGTTTTGGATGAGGGTACATGTGCCTCTGGGGAGAGATGGAGCTGGACTAAAAGATATACTAGTGGCCCCCTTCCATGCAGGATAGATTCAGCGGTTTTTTGGAGCAATGAAATTGTCTGTAGAAGGAATGATGAAAAAGGAAGAATAGTTCTATATAGGATGAATCTCACTACTAATGAAGTAAAGAGGTTTTTTGTTGTTCCCTTTCTTTTTCTTGGTGTTCACAACTACACGGAAAGCCTTGTATCAGTTGGTAACTAAACTGCATAGCAGATTTACATTGTTGAAGTACTTTTGGTGGAATGAAATCTCTTAATATTTTAGATCATTCTATACCTGTATTTTTTGTTGTTATTTAAAGTTATCTAGAATGACGAAGACATATATTTAATAGCAGATGTGCGTATTATTTGGGATTTGTCCTTCAAATATGCCAATGGTCTGTATATTTAGGTGAGAAATATATGACTGGTTTATTATTTTGTCTGAGATTGAGAGGCCAGAAAGGTAATTAATGCTTTTTACCCTCGCACGCTCGTTGCTTTAAATTAAAACCTTTTTATTTACAGTTTTCTTTATTTATTCTGCTTCTTCCATATTCATCGGTTATGGGTTTATCTAGTTATGGTTTTGGGGTTTGTTGCTTGATGATGTTACTTGAAATATCCAAAATTCATGTTGAGTTCTGTAGTTCTACCATTTGTTTACCCTTCCATCAATATTTTTGCTTTATTATGCGGTCTAATGAATGCATTTTCCTTTTTTGCTTTCTTTGAGTTAAAGTCTTTCCCCTTTTGTATTACCTTTTGATATTATAAACTTGTACATTCGTAGAAGTGTAACTTTCCATTGGAAGTGGGCATTTTTAGCTTTATCTTCCATATTTCATTAAGATGCCAGATTTTTTTTTTTTTTTTGAAGTTTTGTTCAGTCATTCATATGAGTTCTTCACCTGACCCCCCGTGGATGGGATTGGAAATTTTTTAAATTTAGTTATTTTTATGGCCATTTTCACGCTGTGTCATTGATTTATTGAAGCTGCTTTAGTCTTCAATGGAAGTGGTTTATTGGACCTTTCTACCATATCAAGTTGTTTGGTTTTCTTTAAAAAAACCAAGGTTCAAAAAACCGGACCGGGCATTGATCCGGTCGAGGCAGTGGGTCAAGGGTTAATGGGTCAGATCGGGGTCAAACCGGGGTCAGACCGACCATATTAAAATAATGATATTTAATTGATAATATTAAAATATAATACTTTTAATAATGTTTAATTTCAAAATATTCATCTTTATTAGTTAAAATCTTTTAGTCATTGTAATTAGTAATCATCCATAATAAAAAAACATCATTAAAATTCATTCATCAACCATAAAACGTTAAGAATCAATCATAAAAAAAATCATGTTTGTAGTAAAAAAAAAGGAAAGGAAGAAATACCATCTAGTTATTCCCTTTGTCACTAAATATTAATAAAAACAATAAAAAAAAGAGAGAAATTGCATTAAGGTCCCACACAAGAAAATTAATATCAGAAAGATCTTAAAGGTTGCTAGTACTGATAACTCATTCACTTGTCAATGGTGCTCTTTTACTTGCTAATAAAAACCTTTTGAGACCTTTTTAATATTAATTTTTTTGCGTGGGACCTTAACATAATTTTTTTTTTTAAAAAAAGCAAATGAAGTATAAAATTTTTTTTTTTTTAAAAAAAGCAAATAAAACATATAATTTTTTTTAAAAAAAAATATATAGGTGACCCGGTCAACCTGGTTTTTTACCGGGTCAACCCGGTCACCGGTTTTTTGCTTGACCGGACCGGACCATGGGCCGGTTCACCGGCCGGTCCGGTCCGGTCCAGTTTTTTTAACATTGAGTATAATATAATATATATTTAAATATGCGTTTAGAAGATACAAGGTTCTCGCAGCTCAACTGGCAAGGGATCACGCGCATGCACAGGAGGTCGGGGGTTTGAATCCTAGAGGAGGCAAAATTGAGAATTTATCAGGTGGCGACACGTGGCGGCTGACGGAGGTGCCACGTGGCATGGGCCCGGGTGAGGTGGCGGCTTGCAGAGATGCCACGTGGCATTATTATTTATTTAAAAAAATAAAGAAATTTGCCACGGAAAATTCCATGGCAAAATTTCCGACGGAATATTCTGTGGCAAACTTTGCCACAGAAATTTTCCGTGGCAAATTCCCGACGGAATATTCCGTGGCAAACTTTGCCACGGAATATTCTGTCGGAAATTCCATCGGTAATTACCGACGGAATGAAAATTCCGTCGGTAAACATTTTGTGACAGTGAAATTTCCGACGGAACGAATTTCGTCGGAAATTCCGTCGGAATGTCATTCCGTGGCAAATTCCGTCGGAAACCACAATTCCGTCGGTAATTCCTTGGCTAATTTCATGTTTTTTTGTAGTGAATATGTTTAGTTGCGGATGGTTGAGATGAACATATCGTGGACTGGTATGTGATGATGAAGATATAACACTATTTTATATTTATATTTCTTTATACTGAGATTTTCACTTCAATTATGGGGAACAATTTATATCTTATGAATATTTCGATACCATCTTATAACATCATAAAATGTTTTGTAATACAATAGCATCATTCAAGATGAAATATCATATGAAAATTAATATTATTATCTTTTAAAGATTTTATAAAATTATTTTATCATATACAAGTGAATTAGTACATTTTTTTAATTCAAACATCCTAGAAAATAGTTGTTTCAATATAAATATTATGAACAAAGGGCAAAAAAGTTATAAATAAAATGAAAAAGGTATAGTTGTCAACTTAAAATTTACTCTCTTTTTATTCTCTTCTAAATCAAACAAGAATTATTAAAATATCTTATCTATCCTCCCCTCCCTTTGAATCAAACAAATCTCATAATCTCCCTCACCTAATCTTACCTACCTTTGACTTACCCCACATTCCCTCCTCTACTTCGAACCAAACAAGGTCTAACCCAAAAATTGCCCAATTTTTATATTATTTTATCTAGTTTCTAATTTCAAAAGGTACTTATATTTAGTGTCCAACAATATTTTATATAGAATTATCTTTAATAAGAGGATGCATGTATTTAAAAAAAAATTAATATATCAAATCAAACCAAAATAACAAAGCACATGTACCTTCACTTAAATTATCACAAATCATGAATCAAATATCATAGTTAGAATTCAAACATACATGGTAGTTAACTAATTAATACCAATAAGAGCTTATCCTAGTAAAAGGGACTTTATCAGTTTAGTCCATTAAGTACAAGGTCTTGAGTTATAGTCCATCTCAATACAAAAAGCATTTTGAGAGAACTATCTAATTAGATGTGATAATACTTGAATATAACAAATAGTCAATATAAAACAAAAGTAGCATTTACATATAAATAATTGAGTCAACTGTATTAATAATGCTAGAATTTTACCTTACAATGATACACAACCCAAACAGTTATTTTAAAAAAAAAAAAAAATCTTGCAAAGGACTTAGGACAAATATAAAAAATACTTGTATACTTCTAGTGTCAGATAACCTGAGCTTTATCCAATAAAAACATGAGTCATTCTAATGTATGGAGTTCACATAATTTGGCACTCCTAAAGATAGTTCAAGTATTTATTTCTCAACAGTTACTTCCTCCGTGGGCAGGGGAGAATAATACTGCGTTGAGGACTCAATTAAACAAGTTCAATGACTCGAAACTTCGGTGTAGAAAGAATCTCGTAAAAACAATCCAATCTAAATATTTCAACACAGTATCTAATATAAAAGGTTTCAACATACAAAAGATTTAACATTGGGCTATCTTTCACCACCCCGTTCTTCCAACATAAATTAATAATTTAAATATTTCCATATGTATACATACACATAATTCTCAACATATGAAAGGTGCTAGAAAGAATGCCAAGGAAACCATAGCAACAGACTTGATCAGAACCTGCAAGGGTAAGCTTCCTCTATCAGTGCGTATAAAGAGAGCCTCATAAACAGGTTTGTTCAGAAGCACAATCAAAACGCACAGCACAATCTGTAACCCTAAATGCCTCCATGATGATGATGATGATGATCCATCATCGAGAAGAATGACCCTCTTCATACCCCAAACTGCTCCAAAGAGATTGAGCAATGCGAGGGTGGCTATGATGGTGTACATGACAGAGGAGCTTCCAAAGTACAGGACCTCTCTCTCGTAGCAGTCGAGGGTGTCTTGGGACACAGCCTTGTCTGTGACATCGAACTTTGTTTGGGAGAGGTTGAGGTTCATGAAGATGGTGTCCATGAAGCCGAACAGGTACGAGGTGGTCCTTTGGAACATCGTCATTCGTTGTAAGTTCCACCATGATTTGGCTGTGCAGCCGCAGTTCATAGCTTCCAGGAAGCTGTAGACGTTATTCGCCAGAAATGCATATAAGAATGGGACCATCCAGGGGCTTGTAAGCTGCAAAATTAAACCAAGAGGGAATAATCATCTCGAGATATGTGTGTGTGTGTGTGTGTGTGTGTGACAAATATTGCCTCCATTACTAAATATAAGCATCAATTTTTTTTGTTATCAAACGGAAGATTATATTTGTCTTTCTATCAAAATGCAACAAGCGTATTTTCCATTTTCCATTTTCCATATAAATAACGAAAATGGTAGACTTATATGTGTATATGATTATATTTATTTTTCTATCAAAATAGTTTAAACATAATTTGATAAATTTGGCAAAAAAAAACATAATTTGATAAAACTTAATAAATATTATATACCTTTAATTCATCTTTGAATTAGTGATATTCTAAGAAATATGCTGATGATCCTTCATGATAAAATAGAGTAATATTTTATAATCATCAATAAGCTCCCTAGAAACCACACCAGTGAGGAATCGTTGATTGAGTCTAAATGCTGCGGCTTCCAGCCTCAGATTATTGGAAAGGAAAAGGCAAGAGGGGATGGATACGAGATTAATTACCTGTGGGAACAAAGGACTACCACGAAATGTGGAAATGGGAATGACAATAAGATAACAAAGGGTTGGAACAGACATTGGACCCCAAAGTGCATAGAGACTGTACCCCATTTGTAAACCTAAGCTTAGCTTGTTGTGGCCATAAATGAAAGGACAGAACTTGGAGAAGACGACCTGAGACAACCCATGTCCCCACCTCTTGTGCTGTACAAGAAGCACGTCAAAGGTTGTCGGAGCTAATCCCAAGAAAGCCTTCCTTTCTGGGTTATAGTATATTGATTTCCACCCTCTGCATGAGATCACAAGCCCTGTGATTACGTCTTCTGCAGACATTCCGTACACCAATCCCATCTGCACAATCAACATTCGTCACGAACACGTGCGTGTAGGCGCGCGCTTGTGCATGTGTGCAAAAACGTCATAAATACTTTCAAGAGCTATGTAATAATAAAAAAATCTCAGTAACAAGTGAATAGCATGGATCTCTTGTTATTTTCTGTATTGAAATTTAAAATGGTACTTACTTACTTATTGTGGAAATTTTTTGTTATTATATTCCTTTTAGAGACCTTGTATTGATTTTCCCTTAATTTGAACTCTCGTGTCATGCTTTACATAATAATATATATATATATATATATATATATAAACACAGACCTCTTTGCCCCACTGAGTGCCATTCTCGTAGGTGCAACTGGCAAGAGCTTTTGATGCTTCGATTAATTCATCAGCTGTTCTTTTGTCTTCTATCGTCTTAGTTTTGGTGTCCCATTTTGATTTGTGATAATCTTTGAAGTGCATTCCTGAGAGACTCTCTCTTCTGTGGAAACACCCAGTTCCACAGTACATGGATCCTCCACCATTCCCGCATAAGCCAGCAAGCTCAATCTTGAGCAATTAATAATACACAACAAAACGTTGTAGTTTTAATTTCATGTTTCAAATCAATTCAACTGCAGATTTTCTTGTTTAAAATGTGAGACTACTAGTGTTTAAAAGTCCTTCACCTGATTGGCCACAGACAAAGTATTTGAATAAAGGTCGTTCTTGGTCACATTGTTGAAGTTTTGAGGAAATTGCACATAAGCTATCCGGTGGCCTCTGGCCTCGTCCATGAAGAAACACAGTGCTTCTTGTATTGTATCTGCACTATTTGGGTACATGTCACAGTCCAAGTTCAGAATTATAGCTCCGTTGCTTATCTCTGATGACACTCTTATCTGCATATATATGCACAATTTCTGTCTGTAACTAATTTTCTTAACCTTAGCAAATTAGTTATTTACCCGTACAGAGGGTTTACTTACGAGCGCATTCATCGCTCCAGCTTTGAAGTGGTGAGCGAAGTTGGATCGTTTCTCTCTTGCCATGTAAACTAGGGTTGGTAATTGAAATCCATCATCATCTACAGCATTTGTGTCCCTTCCATCAATTATAATCTGCGCAAAAGGAAAAAAAACAAAGAAAATTGTTAATTAACTTTATATGTTACACACACACACATGTGCAATAGATATATATATGTATATATATAGTATATAATGCATGTTCTAACACTTTTTTCTTGGGAGAGAAGAGTTATACATTTATATACCTGCACAATAGGCTGATGGTTTTGCTTTGTTGATTTGTCATTCCATTCTAAAAATCCTCTGTGTTGGTTCCTCACTGAATCTGGAACCTTCCCCTTTTCTACTACTGACTCTATCTCATTTCTCATATCTTCATATAATTTCTGAAAATCAAAGATAAGTGGGTTTTATCTATATTTGTTAGATACATCCAATCAATTTATTTTGGGAGAATTATTATACAGTCTCACATAAGCATTTTAATTGCCAAAAAATTCATAACAAGATTTGATACAGGAAATAATAAGTTACATGCCACTCTCATATTGTGAGACTTTTCAACGATTAATTACACACTGTTTAATAAGTCTCCCTTTATGTTTTAGATGATAATATAAATATTGTCCTTACTGACTTTGATGATTGAGAATTCGATTATGAAATATAAAGAATTTTAGTAGCATGAAATTTAATATAAAAGAAATCCAACTTTCAAAACGGCATATAGCTAGCTAGAAAATACACAGAATAAAGAATTAAATTAATTAATTTACCTTCATAGATAACCATTGTTTACCAATATTATCTTGATGATGCATTGTGGCACCATTAGAATGTTGTGAAGAAAAGTAAGCCTCAGGGGATCTGGATTGAATGTTGAATCTTTTGCAGAAAGGAATCCAATGCTTAGAGAAAAGAGAAGCTCTGAGAAGAGCATAGAAAGTGAGCTCAGAGCCACCATCATCAGAGAGATAGACACTGAGCTTATTGGAAGGATAATTATAAGACATTGCTGATAACACAGTGTCCATCACCATGCTTGGTGGCTCCAACGTTGGATCTGCTGTGCACACAAATATGTCTACTCCTGGTAGCTTCTCTTCACCATATCTGTAAATATACAGAAGCTCGCACTTTTAATGAAGACACAAAATATATGGCTGATCTCCACTACAAACTAGACCTTATGGTTAGGATTGGAGCAAGTATTTAATTAACTTGTTGAGTAATCATTTAAGTGTTCTTTCTATTAATCACGGAGGAAAAATTAATCATCTCATGTACATAGTTTTATTGTATGTAACTCAATCCTTAAATTTTTATTCATGGTGCAACCCTATCCTTATAGTTTCGATTCAATTTTGAAACTCAGTTCTTAAACTTTGATATAGTGCACATTTAACCATTTAAAACATTAATCCTTAAGTTTTTTTAATTAAAAAAAGCTTTAGTTCTTATAATTTGATTTTAGAAAAAAATAGGGGATGACATTTTAAATGGCTAAATTATTAAGATTGTGTTGCACCATTTTAAAAGTTAATGATGTGCTAACTTTTATCTGAATCAAAATTATAAAGACTGGATTAAATAAAATAAAAAAATGTGTCTAAATCTAAATTCATATTTATATACCACCTCCTCCGGTTTTTATATTAAAGATGGTGAGTAGTATCTCCGAGGACTCTGTTTTTGTTATATATAGATAAGAAGATAAGAAGTGACTGAAGCATTGTGCCGTGCGTGGGCAGTTTTCTTTTTCTCCATTTCCACAGAAAATAAACTAACAATAATTTTAAGAAGAAAATATTTATTGGGCAGACTAGCTAACTGTGCTACACAGAACACATAAAATATGAAGAAAAGATCATATTGTATTTTCGCAAATTAGTTTGTTTACGAATAGGCTATATAACCCTGTTTTATTAAAACTTTTAGGGTAGAATTTTCCCCTCAAAAACTTTCTAAGTTCCCAATTCTTCGCAAAGAAGACTTTGAAGACGATTTTAACCCTTTATTTATTTTTATTCTTTTTGGCCAATGATTTTAACCCTTTAGCCCTTTGGACTTAATGATAAATTCACCGGTTACTCATCACCCATTTGCTTTTCCCCCCTTTCCCTCCCTCAAGATTGATTATAATTAAACTGATCATCAACAGAAATGAATATTAATAGTAATAATAAAAAAAAATGTGACCTGCCAGAGAGGATGTGCTTGAGTGGGGAATGGTGGAGAATAGTCCATCGAACAGATTGGGTGAGAATCCAGAACAATCCAAAGCATATCTCCGACCACATCACTCCCATTTCAACCCATCCTCCTCCTTCGAACATCATCTTCCTCATCCTGTACCACCATATCATACATATCCCTTCACACACGCACACACAGAACACACACACACACACACACACACACACACACTTCATCATATGTATGTAAGAGAGCATGTAAAAGAAAAAAAATATACATATACATGTATGTATGTAATAAGTACCTGCGAAAATTGTGCATGAAAATACCCTGTAAGCTCCTCTCCCCTTCCCTCGCTTCGACTCGAATAATAACAAAGGTGCCTTATGATCATCATCATCGACATCAACCACTTCCCTCTCTTCTCTCATCTCTCTGCAACCCTCTTTTTATATATCTATCTATCTTTGAAGTCTCTGCTGGTCTGTGTAAGTTTCTTTCTGTGACTGTTTCACATGGATCGGAGGAGGAATTAAAAAGAGCACATATGCTGTGTGTGTGTCTATTTATAGATTGCCTGAAATGACGAAATATGATGAATTCGGAATCAATGAATGTAATCATCTTCTTCAAAAATATAATAAATCATGTAGATAAAAAGAGTTGGCTATATGCCAAAAAAATGTAATTTATTTTCATTAAACACCCTTTGTAGAGGTTGTGATGAGTGGGAGAGATAATGGCTGAAAAATGAGATGAAACTTGAGAGAGCATGAGTGAAAGAAAAATGGGAGAGAATAAAATTAAATAGAGATAAAATTCTTAAAAAAAAAACTCATTAAATTAAAGATAAAACTAAATCATTGTTTATACAAAGAATTATACTCTAAAATAAGTAAATGCGTACACATATCTGCCGCAATGTTTATATGGTAAATGTTAAAAAATATCATTTATCTTTTGTAAAAAGAGCATATGTCATCATAAAACAATTTTTGGGTGTAAAAATACATAGAATAAGATGTAGCCTTTCAAGCCTTAAATGAATGAATTTTGAAAAATAGTTTTGATTTCTGGAATCCTCATAAAAAATTAAATAACAAATGTTGTTTACTTAAAATTCTGAGACAGTGAAAATTTTTGATTTTATGACTCTAAGCTAAACTAACTTTAAAATAGAATGTGATGTTAATGAATTTAAAAAAAACATGATTTCACAACGTCATTCAACTTTGACTAATGTCTCAATTATTTGAGGCCTATTTTTGAATCACTTCGCGTGCACAGCAAAAAATTATTGGGGGAATTCCTATGAAATTTCATTTAAGAAAATTAATATCAGAAAAATCTTATTAATAATTCAAGTAGCTACTATTGACAATTCAACTTATTCACATTGACAATTTAAACATTTCTAATATTAATTCTCTTACACGGTATATTATAGTAATTCTGTAAAATTATTTATGATACTAAATATGCTTTTTATGAAAAGACAAAGGATATTTTTAAATCTGAGAGAGACTTGATCATTAGCCAGCCATACACACTGCTCCAGGGAATTGATTTGCGATCTGACTATCTGTAATGAGAGAGACATAATAATTGGCTAGATACCGACCCAACCAAGTGGTTTTTGAATTTTTATATTTAATTTTCCTAAATAAAATTAATTTGATGTGTCAATTCAAATTAAAGATGGCCTCTTACCTACAAGTTTTTCCAAATAAGAAATGATTTTATATTTAAAAATTACAAGTAAAAATATTAATATTAAATTCAGATTGCTAAAATATAGGGGAAATTACACTGCAGTCCCCAGGAAGAGAAAAAAACACAATCAAGTCCCACAAAATCAACAAATTATAGTGAGGTCCCATGGGACTTGAATGAGATAATTTGTAGAAGTGAAATTACCGTGTTGCCCTTTTTTAATTTGAACTGTAAAACTGTAGAGAGAATGGGTTTTGTGCTTCAAACAACACCCATCGAGTTGTGTCCATCCACGCTCTGCTCTTCCGAAGCTCTTCGTTACAGCGCCGTCGTGCTTGAGTCTCCACCTGTGGCCGTCGTCGACTGTAGTGCTATCTTCCGTGACTGAGCTTGTGTCTCCACCTGTGGGCCATCGTGGTTGTGCTCGCATCTCTGCTGTGGTTTGTCGTAGTCTGATTTAGTTAGGGCTGAAGGAAGTAATCTTCATCTTGTCCATCCTCTGTGGCCGTCGTTAACTGGAGTGCTTTGGTTAACGGAAATCGAAGGAATCGCTTCTCTATTTTATTTGGTATGTTTACCTTGTTGTTCCATTTTGTAGTGTCTCCATGGAGGTTTAGGTTATTGCCTTTCCTTGTCCTGTTCTTTGACTGGAGTGCTTTGGCTTCAAATTCAAATTGTTGATCTCATGAAGTTGCTCTCTTCAATCTGGCATTGGTATTTGATAATCATAGGCTTCAATGGCTTTGCATGAGAGCGTGACAGTTAATCACATTGGTTGAATTAAACTTTATATCTGAGCAAAATTCATCTTCTTCTTGCCAAGTAATATGTATATATTATTTTTTTTTCAAAAAAGGAAAAAGTATTCGGTGGGGCACTGGATTAGTATATAAAACTTTATGTTCTTAGACATGTCGCTAGGCTATTGCCTTTTTCTATGTGTTTTTCCCATGAGATATTTGCGAGTGCTAAATGAAAATGTGCTTCTTGGATCTGATGCGCAATTTCTAACTTTACTGATTTATACTTCTTTAACAACTTCCAATTAGTTCAGTTATGCTTGTAAATGTTGACATGGATTGAAGAGGAATCAAGCTGAACAAGATTAAACCATCACCCAAAGTTTTCTATCGAGTCCTGTTCAATTTGCTTTCACTCAATCATTTAGCATTAAGAATATTATGGGAGACCGGTCCCAAACCCAACATCTCTTGGTTGCATGAGTAGAGTTTTGATTGTGCTAATTGTGTGTTTCATGAGCATTAAGAAGTCAATAACATGGCTCTTGTTGCTGCATCACCTTAGCCACTAAGGTGCCACACCTTTGTTTATTATACTTTTGTGAAAAATGCATGCTCCATCACCAAAGTACTATACTTTTGCACAATTTTCTTTACACACATACAAACACATAATTGTTTGTTATTTGGTAATGATGAGTCAGATTTAAACATGGTCAAGTCTAATAGGAAATAGCTCTAAGAATGAATTAATAAACATTCAATAGTATTTAAGAAGAATTGAGTTATGTTTTTATCATCCGATTATTAGAGCCGGTAATATGGGCCCAACCCGCCAACCCATGGCGGGTTGGGTTGGGAAAATCCCAACCCATATGTAAGCGGATATTTTGAGCTCGGCCCGCGGTGGGCCAACCCGCCAACCCGCGGGTTAGCCCGCCAAGCCCTCCAACCTTTTTTTTAAAAAAAAAATTAAAATTGTTTTATAAAAGATATATGGATAACATCTAATCATAATGTAAACCTAATTAATATTGTATGTCTATTGATCATTTGATTAGTTTATATTTAGTTTAAATCCAATCTTATAAAGTGCATTATATATCTTTAAGTTGTATTATATAAAATTTGAATTAGATATTTTATTTTCAAGTTGTGATGTATTTTTATTAATTAAATTTATGGGGAAAAATATTTCATTTGAGGTATTGAAACAAATAAAAAAATATTTTAAGTGTAAGTTGAAAAAATATTATGAGTAAGAAAAATATAAAAAAATTAAAAAATTGAAGAAAAAAAAAGTGGCGGGCTGGGTTGGGAAAATCCCAACCCATATAGATGCGGGTGGCCCGCATTACCAGCTCTACCGATTATCATTGTTGTTGTACTATTTTCTTGGAAAACAATTTCTTTCTTTGTTTTTCTCTTTTTTTGCCAATGACTTTGGAAACAATTTACTATATATAAACGAGTAAAGTAGGGTGAGGTCCTACATCATAGGGCTAATCATTAAGATGAGTGGTTGCCTTTGGCCCTTTATGTTTGCATTTCTTGAAGGGTTTGAATGGTGAAATGTTGGCATTAGGAGAATAAGTGGTTGAATTGTATCATCTAACATCCATCATGTCTCTAATATATAATGAGTGAAGGACTAAATTTCCTTATTCTTTAACAAATGTTGTATTATTTCGACACACAAAAAAGCAAATTTTGTGTGATGAACTTTTTACTGTTAATATAAATTGTCTTTTAATAAAAAAAAAAGTGAAGGACTAAATTTCTGTTGATTTACTTAGTTAAACTTTTCAATCAAAATGTTGCACAATTTTTTAATAATAAAAAATTGCCTTAATAAAATTTTACAATTTTGTTAAATAATCATGAATAAAAATAAAATCACATATCAAATATGATTGAAGAGTTGGGTCAAATGGAAATTAAGTAAATTGATTCAAGTTTCATCCATAAACAAAAAATTTACGTTATTTACCTAAACATAAATCAAAGTTGCACTGATTATTAAACAACGCTGCGTGTCATTATCTTATTTTTTGCATGTATGTGACATTGATTTATTATTAAAGTAAGTGTTTTAACTGTCATCTTCCTTGATATCAATTTTTTTTAAAAAAAAAAATTATATCATTTGCACTCGTTCTCAGCCAAAACCTTGAGAAGCAATACTTTCGTGTCTGGGAGGGTTTTTTTCTCTCTTTGGTTTTTTTTGGATCAGAGGAAAGGCCTTAGTTGAGTGTTAAGATCAACAGATTTGCCATGCTTCTTTATTAATTAATTAATTTCAGTAATTCTCATTTCTCATATGCCTAACTTTTGCTGTTGTTTGCTAAAATTTCATATAGACTTTTGATCATTGTTTACCCCTGGTAATCCAACCTAGTGCTAATCCAATCTTTAAAGTCAAGTTTCAATTCTTTTAGGTTTAGGTTAGCAAAGCCTGAAGCTGCTTGCAGTGTTTGTTGATTGAATACTTTGCTTGTTTATGTAATCTCTTTCATTGATGCTTAGTTCTACACTTTCATTGCAGGGACTCTTGTGAGGTTCATGTCCTAACGTGGTTACAGATGTGGGATGGCACAACCTATGATGATGCTGGGCACACCATGCTAAAATACTTACGAGATGAACTTCGTCAAGTTAAGATTGGATGTTTTTTGTGGCTTGTAACCCATAGGAATAACGTTAATGCTGATAATGTACTCTACATGATAGGAAGTAAGCAACAAAGAAAGAGGAAGAAGTAGATTTATTTGTATTTAGTTGCAAGAACCTTTTTTAATTATGTATGTATTGACACATTGAGCAAGTAATATCATTTTGGTTGCACATAACCTCCGTTTTAACATTAACAAGTAATTCCCGACAATTTACAATTTAAACGTTAAATGTGTACTTAAAACTGAAGCAACTTAATTGACAATCCAACTACCAGCATTGACAACCTCCCATATTGACAACTCGAGCACCAGTATTGACAAGTAAGTGGCTGTCATGGACAACTCCCACATTGACAACTCGAGCACCATAATTGATAACCCGAGTGCAGGTGTTGACAATTTAGTGGCTGTCATTGACAACTGTCTCAGTACATTGGGGCCAATTACTACATTCACAACTGAAGCACTACAATTGACAATCTGAGCACCAGTATTGACAAGTAAGTGGCTGTCATTGACAACTCGAGCACCATAATTGACAACCCAGGTAGAAGTGTTGATAAGTTAGTGCCTGTCATCAACAACTCTAAGATTGACAACTCGAAATACATTATTGAGAAGTTAGTGCCCATCATTGACAACTGTCTCAGTTCATCAGGGCCAATGACCATATTCACAACTGAACCACTATAATTGACAATCTGAGCATGATCATTGATTAGTAAGTGGCTGTTATTAACAACCCGAGAAGTAGCATTGACAAGTTGGTGCCTTTAATTGACAACTGGAGCACCAAAATTGGATGACCTGAGCACAAAAAATGACAACACACTTAATTGACAAATTAAGTTATGCTAACATTGTTAAGTTTATATTGACAACTTAGAGTCATCGATTACATGTAGCATAATTACATTGTTCATAATTACAAGTTGTATAACAAAAGCCTTAGTACAACAACATATTACTTTTTACAGGTGCATAATTAAAAGTACTTTAACAACCCAGCCAAAAAATTCATATGGGCTGAGGGCCCCATCGAATCAACTCATATATCCAGCTATATCTACTTCCAAAAAGAATGTTGCCCTTCATGCCTAATTAATACCACTTAAGTTCTATTTCCAAAAAGAATGGTTATCCATATTTGCTTAACTTGGATTTGGATTCTTGCATGTTTTCACAGTATGTCCAGCCTCATGGCATCTTTCACAATGATAAACCTGTTTGTTCTGTGTTTGAGATTCTATCCTTTTCCTCTTTGACCTTCCTGCCGGCCTTTTAGTTGTTGGTGGATTTAGGAATATGTCTGTCATCATCTGTGTCACTGTCAACTCATTGGAACGTGGACAATCGTGTGTTGCAACTGGCCTCATGTTGTCTACATATATTTTTTCTTGCGTTGACAGTTTGTAACAATCATCCACAAACATGTACACACTACCATGAAGCAACTTGATCGCTGCACATGCATGTGCACAAGGTAATCCACTCATCTCCCATGCCAAGCAAGTACACTTGTGTGCAGCAAGATCTACATTCAACAATATTTTCATAACCACTCCATTACTTTCTTTTCCCACAATAGATGCTATAAGAAATGTCAATTCTTCAAATGTTGTGCCTTCCTTAATGATTTTTGTTCTCACACTACCTCCCACATACCGGATATCACCTTCTCCATTTACAAATTTTCCCCCAATATGAATGAAACATAGTATGTGCTTCCTAGACGTACTTGTCATCTTCACCAACACCCTGCATCAGAAATTTATTACTGACAACT
This sequence comes from Vachellia collinsii, assembly GCA_006871305.1. Lineage (NCBI taxonomy): Eukaryota > Viridiplantae > Streptophyta > Magnoliopsida > Fabales > Fabaceae > Vachellia > Vachellia collinsii. The sequence continues at coordinate 8,961 of QFDD01001720.1, read as the reverse complement.
CAACCAACTAAATTGACAACTTTCGAGGCTAATACTGACAACACATTTTTAGTTCACGTATTAGTTGTTATTATCACAAAGAAGCTTATCATTGACAACTAAACCACTTATATTAATAACTATCGCCACTTATATTGACAATACATTTTCAATTTACATAACAGTTGTTCTCAGCATAAATGAGCTTTCTATTAACAACTAAACCAGCCTGATTAACAGCTACTAAGACATGTGTTGACAACACATTTTCAACTCACGTAATAGAATTTCTAAAGACACAACAACTTCATCTTTTTCATTCATTCCTCCTGTATACACAGCAGAGCTAAACAGAAACAGAGCATAAGTTATCAGAACAGAGCATATTTCAAAACCCTAATCAACATACAATCAAACAACAACTTACATCGTAAAGATGACATACGGTTAAAAATGTTTATATACAACGATCTCCTATACACCCAAAAGCCTAAACTAATCAATTTTTAGATAACACTATAGACTTTTCAGACTTTATACAGAAAAAAAACATGGGAGTTGCCAACCTTCAAGCTTGCAAATCTACTAGGGAATGGTGCCTCCACCTTAGTATGGTAGATGATCAATGAAGGAGATGATTTGCATGATCGACTGTAGAAGATGATGGATGATGAGCAAAGGAGAAAGCGCGCGAAAGAGAGGAGACAACGTTCTGGTTTTCATCTGATCAGATTATGTTTTATTTCAATAGTCAAAACAATAGAGGGCTTTTTAGTCATTTTGCTTCTACAAAAAATTACTCTGAAGTCCCTTAGGACCTGGAAATGATTTCATCATTTCTAGATATTTGTTTGTAGTAAAATCTCTTTCTTGGGACTGTAGTGTAATTTCCCCTAAAATATATTTGAACGATGCACATCTCATCGAGTCCAGCGGAGTACCATCACTGCGATGAATGCTGGAAACCGATTTCCATGAGGCAGTGGCAGATGTGGACCCCACTGTCCACTGCTCACTACAAACAAAATTTCAAAATAATCCATACATATTTCTTTTTATAGCGTAATCATATATATATTATTATGGATACTTCGGGAAAAAATACCAGGGTGAAAAATTATTCTCGATTTGAGTTGACATTTAATAATACTCAAATTAAAATCAGTCAATGCGACTAGAGAATTTTATTAAGAGGGCTATATTAGTAAATTTAATCATCAGCATTTTGGTACATTAGTAAATCCCTAACAAAGCGAGTATTTGATTTTATAAAAAAGATTTTTTTTAAAAAAAAATAATTTTTCAGCATATATTTAGTTTGTTTAGATATATATATGTAAGTGTGATATAATTAAATAATAATATTCCAATTACTGCCCTCACGTAAAACTGACTTAAATTACATAAAAATAGAGTGCTGTGACCCAAAATTTTATTTTATTTTTCCGAAGACATATTTAACACGAAACCTATAAAAAAAAAAAGTGAGTATTACTTTACTGTTCTCTGTCATTTTCCCATCTTAGAATCACAATCACATTCATAGTGCCCCAAGACTCATAGGATCCAAGGGCCTTAAAGTAATCGTCAATCAATTGAATACGCAACCTACTTTTACCAGAAAAAAAAAATTAGAAATTGAGTGAATGATTAATTCTAAATAAAATGTTGTTAATGAGGTGATATTCAGTGTTTAATAATGCTTTCAATAATTTTTTTTAATATTTAGTAAAAAAAACTTATTCCAAAAATATATGTATACTGTATAGATTTCAAGGTGAACACAAAATTTCACAATACATGTTAATTTGTATTTTAAAAAAAGTGATATTTATAATAATAAATAATATAGTTCATTTCTTAATTTTTTTTTTTACATCCGACTTCTACACATAATTTTTTTTTTTTGCAAAAGCCAATATTATACAAAAAAAAAAAGGTTGGGATTAATATAATCTTTTCATCTGTCAAATTTATTCTAAAATGTTTTAGCCTTTCAAATTTTATTTTGTTTAAAATAGAAATCTACGTATAATTTAATAAAAATTCATACCAATTTACTCTTTAAAATGATAGAAACTCATAATTTGAAATTATTTCTTCTCAATAACTATCATGTGATATTTCATATTTATGATCACATCAAACACATTTATTTTGGTGTGCTCCACTCAACTATCATTCACGCAAAATAACTATCAATTGTTATCACATTAATTTCCCTGACAACCATGTAGCCTAACTTGTCAGCCTAATCGATCTATATAGCCCTGTCACCAATTAAGTCCTTTTTTTCCCCTATTTAGGATACGCTTGTTTAAATTATTTGAAAACAATTAAAAAATATATTTTTAAAATTAAGATATAACTCTTTTTATATATTTATTTAAAATTTTATAAAATCACTTTAAAAAATTAATCTAAATACTTATTTACTTTTCTGAATGGTCACTACAAAAAAACAGACTTTCAGCGACGACTTTTAACGGCGACAAAAAAAGTTGTCGCTGAAGGTATCCTTTAGCAACGACAAAACTTATCGCTTTTTGTCGCCGTCGAAGGAGCCCTTCAGCGGCGACTTTTTCTTATCGCCGCTGAAGCCTAGACTTTCAGCAGCGACTTTTTGTCGCCGCCGAAGGTGTTAGGATGGCCGTCACCCAAGAGGGGGGTGAATTGGGTGTCTCAAAATTTTCTATTCAATCCTTGATTAATCAAAATATCCAAATCATAAGTTGATAAAAATAGATAATGAAATTGGATAAAGTAAGAATGGAATCATTAGAAATAAATGGAGATGAAAGAAGAATAAGCACACAGAGATTTATCCTGGTTCGGTCCTCTCAGACCTACGTCCAGTCCTCAGACTCCTCTGAGATTTACAATTCACTATATCATCCAAGTTTAACCAGGTACTTGGAAAACCATTACAGCCACATATTCAATATAACACATACACGAGCTATTTCAAGTTTGTAACCGTGGGTACTTGAGAACCCCATAAACTTTTCCAGGCATTTATGAAACCCACTCAAGTTTGTAACTGTTGGTACTTGAGAAACCCCACAAATTTAACTGGACATTTGTAAAACTGATTCAAGATTTTAACATAGGTACTTGAGGACCTTTAAATCACTTCCCCTTACCACATGTAAGGTTACACTCTATTTCACTTAGGTCTATCCTAAGTTACTCTCAAAGGTTGGGATGATTTTATCTGGGAATACTTCACTCTATGAAGCGGATTGTATTATCACTAAAGCTCACAGAGAAGTATAATATCAGAGTCCTAATGTTATTGTGTGATTTCCTCGAATACACGCTCTACGAGTTGTGCTTGGTGACTCTGTATCCTTCATCCACTTTCTCTGTTGGTTGCTTCCTCTTATTTATAGATGTTGTCAAAATATATCCGTTGGAGAGGAGCATCATATTTGTCCGTTGGCTTTGGCTCTTGTGTTCTGTCTTTCAAATTTGTAATCTGTTCTGACAATATTTGTTTGTTGAAAGATAAAGAACAGCCATTGTGACGTTTCCGTTGAACTTTATATCCGTTACTCCCATCTTCTTTGTTCAACGTTTCGCATTTAATGCTTCTGACACTAAGTCTGGTCGTCTCTGTGATTTTTGTCCGTTGAGCATTTTTGGTTAGACAATCAGGCAACCCATTCTCTGTTAATAAGTAAAAGGAATAAGCTTTTATGAGTGCAGATGAGATTCAAATGAATGAAGCATAAAGAAGGAAAGATTTGAAAGTAACGAAAAAAGCTTCTGACACTCTGTTTTACTATCAGTAAAGCAAACTCGAGTTTTGCTTGCTAAAACTCGAGTTATAGAAGAAATTTCAAAGTAGAATTCACACAACTTTTGTTGTAACTCGAGTTTTAATAAGAATTTTGATAAAACTTGAGTTATAGAACTTAAAACTCGGGTTTTCAAAAGTTTCTGTAAGCTAAATCAGTTCATGCTCTTTGAAACTTGAGTTTTACATTTTGAAACTTCAAGTTATAAGAATTTGAAATCATAACTTTCATTGTAAACTCGAGTTTCCTTGGAAGTTTTGAGTTTCAAGAGTTCCTTGTCTCGAAACTCGAGTTTTGATTCATAAAACTCGAGTTATAGTGTAACTCTAAACGAAACTTCAAGTTTTGGAAGTTCAGAAATTTTTCAGTCACGAAACTCGAGTTCTTTTTTCACCAAACTCGAGTTTTATAGAAAACTTTTATTGAAACTTTGAGTTGAAAAGGAAGTTTCGTTTCTCTCTTCGAAAGTCGAGTTTTGATTCTCATAACTCGAGTTCCCTCAAAACCTTTATTGAAACTTCAAGTTTTGGAAACGAGTTTTGTATTTCAAATAATCTTCAGAACCCAAAACTCGAGTTCCACAAATCATAACTCGAGTTTCATCAAAACTTCTATTGAAACTTCAAGTTCTGGAATGAAGTTTTGAGTCTACAGAGCCCAAAACTCGAGTTCTACAATGCATAACTCGAGTTTTCACTAAAACTTCTATTGAAACTTGAGTTTCATTGAAAGTTTTGGTGTTCTAGCACTCAAAACTTGAGTTCTATCACTCAAAACTCGAGTTTTGCTTGAAAGAAATGTGGAAAAGCAAGTTCTAGCCTCGAGACTCGAGTTTTGTAGACCGAAACTCGAGTTCTGTTCATGACTCAGCACATGTTTCAGGTTTCAGCACAAAGCTCAACTTGTAACGGCCATAACTCTATCAATTCAACTCCAAACTTTGTAAATAAGATATCCTTGGAAAGATCTTTGAATCTACTTTGAAATAAAAGAAGAATCAGTTTAAAATAGTTTGTATTTCGAAAGTTATGGTAGTCACAATAAGCAAAGGTCAGTGATGAAACGTTAAATCTGACCACCAAGTTTTAGAAAATCATATCTCCTTCATATGAAATGATTTGATGTTTGTTCTTGATGTCTATAAATCGCATTTTAAGTATAGTTTCATATGAAACTGGTTTCAAATCAATCGGACTTGTGGTTTGGGAGATATAGTAAAAATACTGAACACATGTCGAGCTGAGAATAAAACAGAGCTGAACAGAGGAGCTTGAAACTCGAGTTTTAACTTCTTAAAACTCGAGTTTTGGCTCAAAAATACCAAAACGTGATTCTAAACTCGAGTTTCACTTCATGTTTTACTTCATAAAACTTTAAAAACTCATTTAACTCGATTTTTGACTTCCAGAATCAATTTTGAGCATCCAAATGAAGGTTGGATGATATGTAACTCAATGTATGATGATATAACATATATGTAAACTTCAAATTGAGTTATTTAACCACATCATCCTCCAATTCCAAATATAAAAGCTTGAAACTTGATGTTCTCATTTTATTTTATAAGATCATTCTACATAATTAAACTCAAACAACTTTTCTCCTTTTCATTGACCAAACTACATAAGAAATGTACATTAAATATAGTAGTTAGTCAATATACATTATAAAAACTTTTTGCTCTTATATATTTGGCATCATCAAAACTAATCATATATAACAGAAGGGGCCCTTCAGCGGCGACTTTTTCTTGTTGCCGCTGAAGCCCAGACTTTCAGAGGCGACTTTTCTTGTCGCCGCTGAAGATAAGAAATTTTTTTAATTTTAAATTATTTTAAATTTAATTATTTAATTTTTTAAAAAAATTAATACCTTCAGCGGCAGCATTTTCTGTCGGCTTTGAAGGTAAATTTTTTTTTTATTTTAAAATTATATATTAAATTTTTTAAAAAAATTTAATACCTTAGTGTCGCCGCTGAAGGTAAGTTTTTTTTTTAAATTTAAAATCATTTATTTAATTTTTTTTAAAAAAGTTTTATTACCTTCAGAAGGTAAATTTTGTTTTTTTAAATTATATTATTTAAATATTAATTACTTATTTTTTAAAAAATTTAATACCTTCAGCGGCGACATTTTGTGTCTCCGCTGAAGGTAATTTTTTTTAATTTTAAATTAATTAAAAATTAACTATTTAATTTTTAAAATTTTTATTGAAAATAAATTTTTTATCTAAAAATAATATTTTTAAGAAATAAAAATTATTAAATTAATATTTATATAATTTATAAAAATATAAGTTCATTAAAATAATATATTATTCAATCAATAATATTCTATATATAAAATTAAAAGTTATCATCCAATTTACTTTTAGTTTATATTAATATTATATATTGTATATATAGATATATATACAAATAATATATATACTTAAATATGTGTGTATATAAATGTCTACAATTTATTATATAGTAAAATGTTATATATATTTAAATATGCATTTAAAGTATGTAAAGTCATTGCAGCTCAACTGGCAAAGGTTCACGCATGCGGTCAAGAGGTTGAAGGTTCGATTCCTGGAGGAGGCAAAACTTCAGATTTATCAGATGGTGACACATGGCATTGTGAGGTGGCATATATGTGGCGACACGTGGTGTGCAGGGAATGGTGGTGATGTGGCAGTCGTTGGTGACGTGGCACCGATCGGTGATGATGTGGCAGTTGCCGGAGTAAATTATTATTTTTTAATTATTTTGAAAATTATTATTTTTTAAATAATTTTGAAAATACAAAAGTCGCCGCTGAAAGTACCCTTCGGCGGCGACACAAGAGTTGCCGTTGAAGATAGCCTTTGGCGGCGACTCTTTTGTGGCCGCCGATGGGTACTTTCAGCGGCGACTTTTTTTGTCGCCGCTGAAGGGTATCTTCAGCGGCGACTTTTGTTTGTTGCCGCTGAAACCTTCAGCGACGATATTTTCAGCGGTGACTTTTATACTTTCAGCGGCAACAAAAGTCGCCGCTGAAAGTCAATTTTTTTGTAGTGCTCCATATAAATTCACTTTAATAAATTGAAGTTATAATAAAATTCAATTTGTGAAATGTTTTTGGAAAAATTACTATAGGATTCCAAACAAAAAAATTAATATTAACAAGGTTTTATTAATGACTTAAGCATCTACCATTGATAAGTGAAACATCTAACATTAACAACCTCTGAGAACATTGATGATATTTAGTTTTTTATTTGACACCCTACAATAATTCTCCAAATGTTATTTACATTTGAATTGACATTTATGTAAAAGAGTTAATTTCACATAAACTTAACTTATTTGAATAATATATTAAAAGTAAGTTGTAATGATGAGTAAGAAAAATGTTATTTTAACTTTAATATCTGTTCCTAAGATGTGTATATGTTTTGAATATAATTTTCCACCCAACTGGCGTTTTTTTGTTCAAACGGGATTCGTGACCTTAATTCATTTTATTAAAATTATGTGTGTGGGCTCCAAGTCATCTGGCATGCAGAGATGTACTTAATTTGTAAGTCATCCACTGCTAATATAATGTATTATTCATGATATTTACATAAAAAGTGTTGACTTTTTTTTAAAAGATTAAAAAAATAAAAATAAATTACTTGATTATAACATATATTCTTAACTACTTATGTATATAACTAAATTATATATCAATGTATAATTATGTGAATTCGTTTGAAAAAAAATTTATAAATATATTTGTTAATTAGCTTCCTTGATCAATTAAAAATAGTTAATTAATTTTTATATTAAGAATATATAGTTGTGTTAGTGTAATTACTTTCTATGGTTTGTCTTACCGTCGTAAAATTCTAATGATTATTTATATTTTCATTGTTTTGAACTAAACAAAACTTACACGAAAAGAGATATATATGTATATATACATATATATGTATATTATGAATGGAGAGAGTATATTATTAAAAATGGGTATGAAATATAAAAAGAAAAAAAAAAGGAGGACGTAGGGGAGAGTTTTAATTTAAGAGGCAAGAGACAGTGATCATTAGTGTGCTTATTTATTATAATTAATGACGTTCCATATATGGTCCAGCGACATAATGATGATTTGACTTAACTCTTTATTAATGATTACACTTTCTTCATTTTTAATTATAAAAAAAGTACAGCTTCAAAAAATTAATCACCATCACCAATATTTATAAACTATTTCATGGCCTTTCTCTTCATCCATGAAGAAGCACAGTGCATCTCTCACTGATCCTGAATTGTTCAAGTACACGTCACAGTCCACATTCAATATGATCTTGCCGTTGCTAATCTTTGAAGACACCCTTATCTGCATTTTGAACCAGCAACCATTATGAGTTGTGGGTGGGAGCGCGCGTGTTGTGTGATGAAAATTGATGCAATATACCAGTGAATTCATGGCTCCAGCTTTAAAATGGTGGGGATATTGAGGTCTCTTCTCGCGAGCCAAGTACACTAGAGTTGGCATTACAGTTCCATCTACATCTTTTGGATTCTGTGCATCTTTTCTATTAAGTAATATCTACAGTAAAAAAATTTCCATGCGTATATATGATATAGAACAGATTGGAATGATGATTGTGAGATTAATTTGATACACGCACACGCGCACCTGAAGAATTGTATCATGGTCACGTCGAGAAGAATAAGAATCCCACTGAGAAAATCCCTTGTGCTTTGATCGTACGTCTGTGGGTACTTGTCCCGACTTGGTCGCATCTTCGATTCGTCTTTCCATATCTTGGTATAGTTTCTAATTGCAGAGTAAGGAATTAGAGAAACCTCCCATATGTTGGGAGAGAGAAAACACAAACACCTGTACATCAAAATCATTTACCTCAATATCTGCGAACTCTTTTCTCCAAACAGGGTCGTCTGAAGAAGTGGGAGAGGACAAAGTGTTGAAATAAGCAGAAGGAGACCTGGGTTCGACTTGGAATCTATTGCAGAAAGGAAGCCAGTGCTTAGCGAAAGAAGAAGCTTCGAGTAAAGCGTAGAAGGTTAACTCTGAAGCAGCATCGTCTGAGAGATACACACTGAGCTTCTCAGAGGGATAATCGTAGGCCATTACTGATAACACAGTATTCATCACCATCATCGGTGGCTCTATCTCTGGGTCTGCCGTGCACACAAACACGTCCACT